>NJRL01000082.1:715618-726097 GCA_003063815.1 Aphaenogaster rudis
TACGAGAGGTGAGTGACAATAATTTATAATTATATTATATATATTATATTATTATTATTACACATAATATTATTATAAAGAAGATATATGAATAATATTCAACATAAGAATGAATATTAGAAATTGCAGGTGTATAGACTACTTCGGAAAAAGTTGATATTAAAAGCACATTTCTGAGGGAAGCACATTATTATAGTCATATCGCTTATTAACCTGAAAGACAAGAATAGATATGAGAAGATATGCGATTTGATATACATTTTAATATATATTTAATATTCGTCGACGAGAGAGATTATGAAGGTACCCGCGAAGGATATACGATCCCAGAAAACGATTGAAATGTTGCTTTTTCGTAAACGTATGGTGCCATATAGACTTTTGCGAGCGAGTTTATTCCAACAAGTAAATCCAGTTCCACGAGCAATTCGAGCTAATTTGACGACAGGTATCGTAAGCCAGTGATATTGCGCCTGTGAAATAATAATAAAGTATAAATGGATCAAGTTTATGGCCGAGGTGCATGTGAGAGTACCGAGTATGCATTTTATCGTCGTGTTTCGCGTCAAACTCTTTATGAGATTATGTGCTCTAGAGGAAACTGCTTGCGTTTCTCTTCTTGCTACGATACATTTTTCGAATCTTTCATTAAAATTGTCACTCACCTCTCGTATTTATGTTAAAATAAGACAGTTACTGTTTTCTTAGTAATAATACTCGGAAATGTAAAATGTATTATTGCTTTTATAAACTGTGCATATCTAGAGTTTTTATACAAAAATAATTTTCTCGACGTAAATAGCAATATGTATGTAATAGTCATATTAGATAGAGAATAGTCATGTTACATAATAGATGATTATATAACATATTACAATGATATATCGCAGCGACTGATTTTTAATTCTACATGGCCTTAAAAGTCAGCCGATTCACTAATGGCGTAGCGAAAACTCTCTCCTGACGGCGCAACGCAACATGAAACAGTGGGCGGTCCGGGTAATGCGTCTTGCCACCCTCAGACTGTCTCCCGACCACCGTCATCAATCAGGGTCACATCCTGAAAACACAACTTATGTAGTATTTATTTTCATTAAATTTATCACCACCTGGTCCAGCGTGCATACTTTTGTTGACTCACGAGTGCATGATCATAAAAAAATATCTTGTAACTGTAAGTATGCAAAGAAATATAAAATAGAGCAGCTTCAATTTAAGTGTATTGACGCTTTTATCAATAATTTCGTGGAGATGAAATATTTAAGTGTGTAGAAAATATGATATAATAGAATATATTTATTGTTGGTATTGTTGGTAAAATGTGTTATACATTTATATTCATTTTTATTTATAAGGGCTAGATACATGATAATATTTCTTATCAACCTTTGGTACACAAAGTTTTAAAACGTTTTTCTATCAAACTCTCGTTCCCTCTTTTTGAGCCATGTAAAAGTAATGCTTGTGATCGGTCGTGCTTATTGAAAAAATTAGTACCAACTCGTAAATTATAATTTAATAGTTAGTCAATCAAACATTGAATATGCGATCATGTAGATTTATCGGATTAAGGATTACTGGCTTTTTGTACCGTCGCAAAATATTAATCCCGTAAATCGGCTATTTGAGACAGTGAATCAAGATTTCATCGCGGAAAGCTTCTCCCATCCCGAACAGAATCACGAAAGAGAAACGTTATCTCGTTTCGTGGCGATTCGAGGCGTTTTTCCGCGAAGTGAGTCGGACTATTCTTCAATGGCGTGCTGAAAGCTACTCCTATATATCTTGTGGCCTCGGGCAGATCCCGCCGCTTGCCTTGATGGCAAGCTCAATTTATATCAGCGCCTGCTGAAACCCCCTTTACGAGGTCTCGCCACCCCTACCCCACCCCCTAAACCTCACCCTAACCTCAAACTACCCCTGCCTGGCCAATGCTCGCTTCTTGCCACCTTTCTTGCCTCCCCTTGAAGGCTCGAGGGCTCCTCCGGAGTTAAACTAAGCCATTCGCGATCGACGAAAAGAAATAGAAAAGGTCGCTTCCTGAAAATCGCGATCCTCACCGTCTTCTATGATCCTTTGTCGTTGCGGAAATGCTTCTGGGAAGCATTATAGTTTGATTTGATAAAACTAGTCTCAGCCGAAATATATAGAACATTTCAAGGTTCCGTTGTTTAATGAAATTGATTATATAACATGTATCTCGATTATATAACGTGCAATCGTGTGAAATTTAATTATTATTTCACAGATATTAAAAATTTTTTTCAATTATTAATTTAAAATGTAAATTATATAAAATAAAGTGGCAATCTTCCATGAATAAAATTGAAAAGATTATTAACGAAAAAGCTATGAATAATCATTTTTCAGGCCATTGATAAAAATTCGTTTTTTCTTTAAAATTTTGCAACTCTATTGGAAATAGATACATACGATTTGATAATGAATTATCGTTATTATTGAAGTATCGATCGTGTATACTACCATTACATTACAAATACGTTCAACGATGGAAAATAATTCATTTAACGAACGGAATTACTTGATTCTGAAATTAATGAACAGCGAATTATAAATGTAAATAGTCTGTCATGTAAATTTTGCGTAAGCCTCTCGTGTAAAAATGTCGGCGGATAAATTTATGGCGATTTTTATCATGTAGGAGCAGTATCAAATGTGCGCTAAATATAAATAAGCGCGTATCACATTTTGTCTAAATATTAAGATATTTGCATTCAATAAATTTCATGACAATAAGAATATATAAAAGACATTTTATTAGAAATTTTTATATACAGGGTGTCCCAGACTTCCGTTATAGACAGATTCCTGAGATCATTTTGAAACAAAAATCCTAATTCCAAAATGTCGAGGCTACAATAGTTTACTTACCATTTTAGAAAAATACAGAATTTATTATTTAGATGAAAATGTATAAATTTTTGTATCTATTTATAACAAATGTTCAAAATGTCCATTATATTGTCATATACAGCTTGTAGAGTCGCTTCTTTTACAATTTGGACTATGAGAATACGACGTTCAACAACTTCAACTCTTCTTCTATTAAGAATCACAAATCCTGTTTCATACACACGATGTATTAGTTTCAAAAATACGTTTCTGCTGATAATTCTACGTTCCAAATAACATTTGTTATCTGTTATACTCTTATTAACGTTATTAAAATAAATAATTGTAAAATTATGTATTTTTATAATGTTCTGTTATTATTAGCACTAAATTAATTATTATTATTTAAGTTGTTAAGCTTACCCAATGTTTTATCGCGTTGTTTCAAACGATATGCCAATAGTGATCTTTAATTCGATTTTGGATGAATTGCCGATATAAAAAATGTCTATTTTACCATACATTATTCTATTTTATCATAGACAAAAAAAATAATTCATTAGTTAATATTGATCTGTACATTTTTATCATGTGAAAAAATAATATAAATTATGGTATAAATTATAAGTCTACGCATAAATACAATAAAAATAAGAAGCAATTACAACAACGGATGCAGAACGATATCAATTTCGAGAATAGAATTGATGCTTGAAAACACCTTCACTACTGTACAATGTGCCATGCCTGAGCGCACGAATTTCGGACAGTTTGATTAGTCAACTTTAAACTCTTCTCATTTGAAAACTATTGTAGCCTCGACATTTTGGTATTAGAATTTTTGTCTCAGAATCATCTCAGGAATCTGTCTATAACGGGTGTCACGCGAAGTCTGGGACACCCTGTATATATGATAAATTAACATAAGTAATATAATAAAATAAAAGTTGACGTTTTTACAAGAGAATATTCTTTTTTAAAGAAAAAAGTGAATGATTTACTTTCTTTTACTTTTAATTGTTTTAATTTATTCTTAAGCGCTCAGAAACTATTTTTTTTTGTAATTATTATTTTTAACATTAAAAATTTATAAAGATATGCAGATTTTATGCCTAATAAAAAAATATTTAGCTATCATATGTGACTCGTTTCTGTCACTGGAATGTACGTAGAATTTTATCAAAACTGTATTTCGCGATACAACTCGTACAACTCAAAATGTGCCCACAATCTCGAGCAGCCGGATTACTAGGAGAGTCGATGTCGATTTTATGAAACCAGCAACGTCCGTATCCACCCTCATCCTGATCCCAGGTGCTTCCTGGGAACAGCTGCCACGGCGCACGCGCCCCCGCGCCAACGAAGCAGTGATTGATCAATTTTTAAAAAGCAATGTTCCTAATTGACCCGCCGCGCCGGTTCGCTTCTCGCCAGAGCGCTTATATCTTACGAAAAGGCGTCAGTCAGGGCATCTTAGTCATCGAAAGGTGTGTTCAACTACGATTCATGCCAGTTGTTCCTCTTCGAATACCCCTCTCGGGTTCGCTCCCTAACAACGAAGCACCGATATCGGCTATCATCCATCGACGGAACATCGTTCATTAGCACATTATAAGAAGAAATATCTGAATATATATATTTCTTAGAATGTATAAAATGTTTTGTTATTACGCTTGTGAAACGCTGTTGTAATCAAAACTTTGATTTTGAAATTCTTGAATTCTTTTGTATGCATCTTTGTAAGCTCTTGGTATGCATTCCAATGCCGCTAAACGGATCGTACATAATAGCTAATATTTTTTCGACATAAAATCTGCATCTCTCTCTTTATATAAATTTTTAAATATAATAATTACAAACAGAAACAATTTTTTATTGATCGAGAATCAATGTTTATCTTTTCCAATAAAATAGATTTTTTAATAAAAAGACAAACTATTTATTAATTATTTGTATTAATTTATTATGTATTAAATGAAAATTCTATTAATAAAAATTAATAATATTCTTAATCACATCAATAGAGCACGAGAAATACTATTCAAAGCTATTTTTTTTCTTATATTGTGCATTCTTTTAATATTATTTGTTGTGCGCATAATTTATTAATACTTTGATACTTTTTAGAAGAGTTAATAACGTTTACATTATCCCTTAAATATACAAATTTATATTTGTTATATTGATATTATATATGCTTAATAAATTCTAGAATAACGCATTATATTGTAATTAATACTAGAAAAACTAGAGATAGAGAAATAGCAGTTGCATTTCTATTAGGTAGCACTAAATTTGAAGTTTGATCAATGACATTTAGAAGTAAATTCAACATATCTTTATACTGTTTCAATTACATTGATTAAGAGTTTTGGTATATAAAGCTCTCGGACCTGTCGATTCCGATCGATCGGTTCCAAAAGGAAACTGTCATGTATTTCGGAGCATGGACATCAGATTGATTGCAATTATGAAGATTCCGTATATTTTTGGCTGTCATGATTCTTTTTCATCAAGTATTATCTCTATTGACTCTATTACTCGAATTATATAGAACAGAGTCATTTGTATTCTTTACACGTTCCTATGCATTTGTTGTATCGAAATAGTTTTAATCTATCTATGGAATTGCTGCAATATTAATTAGAGATGTATAGTTAATTACAAATGTAAATTTGAACTTCTGCATACTTGAGCACACTATTATACTCCCGATCGTTGTTCGACGTGAATCTTGAATTCAGAGACGAATAAGGAACTCATCGATTGCTCGGCTTTTCGGTATCGGACGCGCGTCGAAAGCACTCGTTCGCGCGTTGTTATTTCGTAACAGAAGTCATTAGCATCCGCCTGCGTTAATTAACGGAAGTTCTGCCATATGTGTGTAGGCTCGATGCACCTGCGCGCGGGATAGAGGGTGTACGTGATAATGCGCGATTTACGCGTAGGCAGTTCTCTCCCGTGCTTTTTCCCTCTTCTGGACTAGATCGGCGTGTAACGGCAGATTATCCACGGGCTTTTAGGCGCGGTTTCATCGTAATTCTACCGTGAAATCGAAGTGTCAAGAGACGATTCGTCGGCGGCGCGAAGACGACATGACACTGGAAAAGGGCGACTAAAAGCCTGCCTTTACCGCACGTCACGGTTGCTTTAAAATAAAATAATAGGCATATCGATAAGAAGAAAATCTACATTTCGTGAAAATTAGAAATTTCTCAAGATATCTAAAATATATACATTGAAAGAATGTCTAAAAACTGAAGATATTATTCTATAACATTTATATAATATCTTCAATGTTTATATGAGATGTTTAATGCAAGTTGATTAAGAAGAAAGATGCATGTTTAATGCAGAGACTTACAATAATAACCTAATTGTTTTAGATATTAAATATAAATTATAAATATATTTTATTCGAATTAAATACATATTGTGTATTTGCATTCGTACATTTAATCTATTTATTTAATAATAACAAATATATAGACATTCTATGTGCAGTAACGAATAGAAGGATTTAATAGTAGATAAATTGAAATATTTATGATTTTCAAGAAAAAACGTTCTAAAATGTGTAAAAAAATTGAAAACTGTATTGCTAATATACAGTAGTAATTAGCAGATGTAGACTTTGAATTCTAATTAGTCTAAGTGATAATATTGAACGATTAAATATTAACGGCAGTAAAATTTGGTGAAGTGACAATTTTAGTGCGCGATTGAGCATCCATTAACATATGTTAGATTATATCAATATTGCATATACACGAAAACCCAAGTGTCTTAGATGTTTAACAATTTTGCGAATTTTTTATCAAATCATCGTATTCGCATCTGAAGTTACAAAGGCAATATCGGCGAAGAGAAATGCGCATTCACGTATGCGAAATAGATATATCCACCTTTATAAGGATGTAGTGAATTTTATGGAGATGGAGAAGAGCAGTATTCGATTCTACGCCACTGACTGATATATAGACGCTGATTCGGTCCCAATGCACTTAACACCACCCAGCTCTAATGCCATTCTCTCGTCACGAGCGTCCATCCTTGAGAGTCAAGAGACCCGCCAGCTGTTACGAGCCTCCGACAAATATCACGGGACGATAAACGTTAATTTAGCCAAAAATGACATCATTGTCCGTGTTCAATTAAAAATTATGAAAGATAAGTTAGTGTATAAGAAAGGATTAAGAATAAAGATTAGCAAGAAGATTTTACATCGAGTTACTTAAAATCATCATAATCATTAAATTCCACATAGTCGCTTATTACATATGATGTCATAGAATTGAGGTGTTATCTTATGTACGTGCATAATCGCAATCCGAAAAATAAAAAAATAATAGTGATTGCTTCATTGATAAAAATGTCAATAACTTTACATGACATATGTAAAGTTAATGAGTCTTGTCCTGTCAAGTTTTCGAGCGACAGCAGGCGACGAATTAAAGATATTGACTTCCAATTCCTGAATCGTATCGTCCGATTTCAAAATGTTGTGCCAGATATTAAAGGACCTTTGAGCGCGTAAGAATGCAACGATCGCTTCGTTGCAATACCTGAGGTGTATACTGGAGCGTGTAAATCCCATATATCCAATTAGATTCGTATAATCCTCGTATGTTAGCGTAGGGTGTTCCTACCCCTCGAACCGCCACCCCCCTCGGTCTTCGCCGTGCTGCTCTTCTCCGTGTGTGTCCTGCTGCCGTGCGTGTGTAGTCGTATGTACGGTGCGTACGATGGCGCAAGCGCGCATCCCGCGCTCTAATGCTAAAGTACTAATTTATGGGCACATATGAGATGGCTATAGTGCGAGCTACCGTGCCAGAAAAGGGACTATAGTCTGCGGAGAAGGATAGAAACGGAAGGGAGAGAGAGAGAGAGAGAGAGAGAGAGACTAGTAGAGTAGTGGTGGTGGTGGTGGTGGCGAGATAGGGCGAGGGTAGGTATATCGGAGAACACAGAGGCGGGCTTTGCATGCGATATCAATAAATCAAGTCCCCGGGACCCCGGCAGCTTAGGGGGCCACTACGTGGCCAGAATCAACAGCTCATAACGTCGGCTAATAGCTACCCGCGGTGGGGTCGAAGATATTGTCGTAACACCGAGGGACATCTTACCGTCGCAATGGTTGGATTTGGTTGCGTCCTATTGAGGAAAAAAATGTTATCGCGGGGAAGAGGGCGGGCAAAGGAATTGTCGAATATGCGATTTTCGATCACGTTAGAAATAAAAATGTTCGGTAGAAAGGGTAATGATTGACTCATTAATCTTTTTTCTTATATTCATTGCTGAGCGAGACTTATTAATTTCTACTTAGTTTTAATTTAGTGAAAAGGGTAAAAAAATAAAGAGTACCGTGTCATTATAAATGTGAGAATGCTCACGTTATTTATAAACGAACGAAAAATATAAGATTAAACATTTTTTCTTTTAAGAATCTTTTGTACTTACTTCATCGGACCGTCAATAACGATTCTTTGTTCGCATGCCTGTAGGTATGGTTTCAAAACCGACGAGCGAAATGGAAGAAACGCAAGAAGACGACCAACGTGTTCAGGTCCTCGGGATCGCTGCTACCGTCGCACGGCTTGCCTCCCTTCGGACCGATGACCTCCGCCGACTTGTGCACCGGAATGTTTCATACTCCTGCGGACAGATGGGGAATGGGGACAGGTCAGATATCAATAGCTTTTATCACTAACCGTAACCAAGAAACGCAAGATAAAAAAAAAGAAAGAAATTATCCATCTGCTTACGTTAGCCAGGACAGGAAACGCTCTTTCGATCGCCTGCATTATTACTCACAAGGACTCGATATTTGTCACCTTGCATGTTTAAAAATGATTTATATCAGAATTTCCTGAAAATCTTTAAAAAAAGACTGTCTTCTCTGACAGTTATTTCCGTAGCAGCTATCAATTTCACATGTCACATCGGATCATTGATAAAGTCGATGGTATTCCACAATGCATACATTATATACTGCGATTTGTGTAAATGTATAAACTATTCAACTATGTCAGTTGAATAGTTTACATATTTACACAAAACCGTTTATTTTTCATTCTTTTTCGATTTCTTCTGCTTTATTTTATAAATCTAAAATTATAAATGATGCATTACATAAGCATCGGATTTCTCTAGCATAGAGAAAAAAGTATAATATTTTATTCTGCCTACGCAGTATCTTTCTCGTTTCTTCATTAATTTTCTAATTAGACATCTTAAATTGATCCGCTGTCTTATGAAATACTTACACAATCTATTTTAATAATATAGAAAACTGAGAAGAGAAAGAGATTTAGTAAAGTCGATACTTATACTTTTGCAATAATCTCTTTCATTTTTATAAATCAAGTAGTCTCAAGAAAGTATGAATATTTAAACGTTGCATAAATAAATAAGTATGTCCAAGCATCAAGAAATTCTACTTTTTTACGTCAGCGATCAATGAAACCAGCAATTTTAAATATTTCTTTAACGACGAAAATCAAATTCGTGGTTATTTTAAACTAGTATGCAATATTTTAACAATACTTACTCTCAATTTATATCTTTTTAATCTACTTCATTTGCATATATGTTTTTATTCCATATATACGCACGCGTCTTATAAAATTAATTTTATTTTTAAAAATGAAGTAATTGGAACGTAAGTGTAACAAGAACGAAGAAACTCTCACAAAGACGTAGGTACTTTTGTCTGCGATTTAATCGAAGTATATTATCCGCGGCTATGCAAATTGCACACAATTCCTCATGTCATTTAATATACGATATGATTAGCATCTCGTTCACGCGCTAACGGAAGAAGAAGCAACATGAGAAGGAAACACCAATTCTCGTAGACGAAGTCGCGACGATGCTCGCCTCCTAATTTAATTTCGCCCGTCCACTGGCTGAGACAGCTGAAATTACTTACTGCGTATTATCGGTCCCACGGTTGTTCACCGACGGTTGTACCCGACAATGACACCGATAACCAACCAATCCTTCCCGTTTCTTTGCGAAGCCCCACGTCACCGTGAAACACGTAACCTTGCATTAATTGCCCGTCGCGCATTTAACTGTACTCATCTGCTCCGTAGGTCTTGGACAATTGCAAAGCGGCATGACGATGAGTGGTTTTGGACAACTCGGTCAACAAAGCACGGGAAGTTTAGGTTCCAGCCTTAGTCTCGGCAACTCCGGACTCCCGATCAACAGCCCGTCGCAATCCGTCTACCACACCAACTACGGACTCAATTCTATCAGTAAGTTATCGCTAGCACTAGCGAGAAATGCAGGTCGGAGTTCATTGTTATAGTGGACACTCGACAAACAAAATATGATTTGGCAAAATATCACTTTTCTCTATTGTAATTATCCTCTATTATAATTAACCCTCAGTACCCACACTTCAAAAAAATCCCTATCTACCCATACTCGGGTATTCCTAACCCGCGTTTTCTTTTGCTTGTATCTCGGGCTGTAATGCATCGATTTTAATTCATTTTTTTTTAAATCGATAGTTTAAAGACTGAAAAAAAAGAATATTCGGGTGAGAAAATCAAGAAAATCATAACACAAAAGATATTTTGCAATAAGTAAAAAGGGATCGGAAAAAATGCCGCAACT
>NJRL01000083.1:30035-41434 GCA_003063815.1 Aphaenogaster rudis
CTTGATAGTCATTATGACATCATTTTGACGTCATCTTGACTTCCAAATGACTTTCTGTTCCGCCTGGGTATTATTGGATCAAACACTTCAAAGAGTTAAAAACAGGGTGAAGAAGACACATACCTATTGATAGTGATTGCTGCGACAGATAGAAGACTGACGCCGACATTTCCGTACCGCAAAAAGGGTACGAGGATGCAAAAGAATCGTACATCCGCCCAGCTGGCGTTGATGAACCTGATGGAATCGAACGGTAGCACCAGCAGACAGAACACGAAGTCCGCGATGCACAGGCTGTTCCAGTGGCACGAAATAATTTCATTTTAATCAACATGAACATTAAGAAAAGTTGCGATTTAACATATGTATAAAAAATTAACTAAAATTTAGAAGCTATTTTTTATGTTAAAATAAAGCGATATGTTTGTATGAGATAATCGCAAACACACTGACGTATAAGATCTTTGAATATTTGTGTGAACAAGCTATTTATATCAAGTAAAGAATTTTGATGGCAGAATTAAGTAAATAAACTTGTTTATCGTACCTTATAATAAAGGCCGCCGCAACGTTGCGAACTTTGGGATATTTACATAAAGCAACGATTGTCAGTAGATTGCCGGTTAGACCAATAATCATGATGATGATCGCCACTACCGCCGCGAAGATCCTTAAGGGCTTTGGAAATCTGCGACAGATAAAATAGCCATAAAACGGCCATTCTCGTTATCATCTCTATTTATTAACAAGTAATCCAAGGCCCTGCGCACAATGCAGGAATATTAGATATTAGGAATAGGAATTAAAATTTTAGAATCAGTTTCCTCAATGAATATTGAACGCAACGCACAATGGATATTAATAAGATATAAGACATAAATGTGTTATGCGAAACACAACATAACTTATTATTTATCTATAGTGTTTATTGAGGAAACTGATTCTAAAACTCTAATTCCTATTCCTAATATCTAATATTCCTTCATTGTGCGCAGGACCTAAGCAAAATAAATAATTTTAGAAATATTAAAATCAATTTTCCCAATTGAATTTAGGCTTAAGATAATACAGATGTCACGTGTGTAAATCCAGAAATTCCGCAAATTTGAAATAAAAATCAAGATCGTGCGTTGTTTGAAATTTAATTTACGCGCAATTTAATTACTTAGAAACAATACCGCGACATTTCTGTTGAAATAAGGTTGATTTCAAAGCAGCCAAAGAATGTATAATTGAAATATCGACGATAGATACAGTATGCTCCAAAAAGAACGATGTACCTCGACAGCTCCGCGTCGACGATGGTGCTATGCGTGGCGTTGTCCATGATGCGCGGCAACCACATGTCCGTACCGTCCATTATGCCGGCCGTGCCGAAGGTGTTGAAGCTCTGGTCCAGCGATTCCATTCGGCCTCGACCTGACCTTGAAGGCCTGCAGCATTTACGAGCGGAAGAACGGAATTAAATATTCGACCTGCGTTCCTTAGCGTCCCTTAACGGATGACTAAAGCAAATGACTAATTCTAAGTCTCGTAATTCAGAGCACGAACATTTTGGCGAACACAAAAACAACACAAGACCGGAATATCCCGATCTTATTGTTAGATCAATATCTTATTCTATCGTTATCTGACAAATATTAATATTAATATTGCTAGCTTTGTAATTGGTAATACTAGGGGACACGATTGCGACAATATGGCGGGGCACGAAAGAGACATGGAATTCCCACGAGGAGGAAACCGCGATCTAAAATTCCGGTACGACGCACTTGTTCGAAGCGATCTGACGCAAAGCGGATGCGACGACGCACTTGTTTCAAAACTGTTTTCTGAAATGAACCAATAAACGGAGAATCGCGTAACATCGAATTATTCATTTGTTTTATCACGATTCAACAAGATTTATAAAAGCAATCTAAAATTGAAATCTAAAACCTAAAGTTTCTTAAAAAATTAAAATTATCAAAAATGTATTAAAAAATATGCATATCAGATTAAAACGTACATTCTTATAAAATCTATTAATAAAAAGTAACCTTATTACCCAGTAAGCAAGAAACATTAAAGTAGCATTTAGAAATGTTGATTTTATGTGCATATTTTGAACGTTTGTAAATAATATTGTATAAATATTTCAAAAAGATTAATTGATAACATGATTTTTTAAACATTGTTGAAATGTTTTAAAAACATTACTGCAAAAATTTTTTTAGTATTACATGTTCTATATATATACAACGTTAAAAATTACATAAATACTTGTAAACGTTGCATGTTAGTGAATATTATTATAATAACATTGTAGCAATGATTTTTTGCTTACTGGGTAATTATTATCAATTATTAATTATTAATTATTATTTATTATTAAAAATGGTAACAATTATCTAAATAAAAAATGTTTTGAAATTATTGTTAAAAATATAATCGTTATCAACAATTAAAAAAAGATTTGATAACGTCACATAATACGTGCTATTTGTTTCCTTATATGCAGTCGAATTTCTATATTGTTCGCTTTATTTTAATGTACAGCATTTCCTTATCCCGAAAGAATACATCATATCGGTGCTTAGAAGACTCTAAGTGAGAACCCGCGAAAGCGATTGTCTGAAGACGCGTGGGACGTTTGACATTTGCGTTATGCAAATTCCGCGCGTGCGATTCTGCGCATTAAAATAATTCTCCGACGCAGACAATGGCTGGAGAACGACTTACGTTTAGAAAGACAGATAATAAGAATTTATTATTATTTATGGGTTCGTGACGAAGGGCGCCACCGACGGAAATGGGCCGTCCGGAGAATTTACGGAGGACAATGCGACTCTCACGATGAACGACACCACGTTAATTCTCTATTTTTCAATTTAGCTTGACTATTAATAATTCCGATCCAGTCGAGAATGTACTCAGTTGATAACAATTCATTAATACCTCAAATTATTAATATACTATATTTTTTATTATTGATATAATAATTATTGATTATGGAAAGATATCTCTTACGATATTTAATTACAGCAGTTCATTTAAAGCTCAATTCCATAGATTTCAGATAATTAGAATCCCATCAATCTATTAATTAAGGTGAAACAGGTTTCCTGTTTGGATGACACAGATGTGATATCGGCCTGTGTCGAAATATCATGGTTCACATCATCTTTAAGGAATTCAAATTCATGTATCGATTATACGCACTTAAGAGTTTATTAGTCATAACATGTGATTTATCTTTCTTATTCTGTCTCCAACCGTTCGATCGCAGCCACGCTGAATAACTGAGTTTACTAACGACTGCAGGTCACCGGTACATGAGTCACTTGTGTTATTGAAACACGTGTAACAATACTCAATATTACGAACTCGCAATAGGCACGTATCAATTCCTTGTAATTCGAATAATTACTCCTAAGTGCTAATATATTATTATTGCGACTTATCACGTTTCTTCAAATTATCAATTTAAATTAATTTTACATTATTAGTAAATGTATTTTATTAATTAAATGTTAAAAATTTTAGAAATAAAATTATGTGATCTCAATTTTGTATAGCTTTTATAATTCCGTTATTATATAAATATATTATGCTTTCATTTCAAGATATTTTCGATAAATCTACGAAAAATCTTCTATGAATTTGGAAAGTACACATGTAATTCACGCTTACGTTAATTTCAGAAACCGCGATGAAGAATCGCGAATAATTCATTTATCGATTAACGATCGTGATCTATGTGCAAATACATAGTTGCGGAGGGTGCGTTAGATTTGGTCAAACTGGGGTCAAGCTGCGGTGCATTAACCCCGATTGAGCTTAATTAAGGGAAATTAACAGACACCCGGTACTAGGCGTCCCCTCGCGACCAAAAAAAGCGATGAAAGCTACGGAAGACATGGGAACGCATTAACGCGTCGTGTCGGCTGCGTCGTTGTCTCGTTTTATACATTTTGTCGAGATATTTGATACTATCATAACTGTACTGTATAATTAATTATTATCTGAAAAAACCAAGGGAAAACTTCCGGGAAAACTAAACTAAAATATATTATATTAGAATTCATCATATTAAAAAATTGACAAGACAAAAGAAGGATCGATTTTATCTAAAAGAAAATTAATTTATTAATTAATTTTTAAACTTGACATTCTTATATACCAAATTCAACATTTGTCACCATCATATTGCCATCACGCTTAAATAACGTAAGCAAGAAATCTGCATAATGGTAATTTTTAAATTAGAATTAGCATTACAATTTAAGAAATCATCCGCTTTTATTATTATTAGAAAAAAATTGAATTCCATCAGGCGGTGTAATAGTCTTGTTAGTTCGGGTTTGATCAGGTGGCAGGTATCCAACTTTGAAACGGGCGTACGTGTGTTTGACATAGATATCGGTTCGATAAGAGGAGCTAATCGGTCTGTCACTAACGGAGGAAGACGCGACGCGTAACCGCAAGCGTTATTTCTCGTTCCGTGGAAGTCCTCGGCGACGAATTGACGTCACCGAATGATTACCGTGTTAATCATGCGGCGAACGGCAATGAATGAGTCAAGTTGAGTCACGGTGAAAGTACCTAGCCGGCGCGAGTCGTCGATGCGTCGTCGATCCGCGTCTCGTTGCACCTCCCCGGTCAAAGGCGCGTTTAAACCTTGCACGCGGATTTACGTTTATCAGAGACTTATATCAACACCTCGTATAATACTTCGGTCCGAGACCCGCCGCCGATTTAGCCCCTCCTATATAAATTAACATCGGATAACACGCCGATACCATCGCCTCGAAACGCTTATTCACAGCTTCATCCGTCGAAGAATTGAGCTAATATTTAATTAAATAAACCGCACCTATACAAAATTATAATTTAATTGTAGAGTTTATCGTTTTTAAGGACAATATGCCGGGAGATTAAAATTAAGTATCACGCTTCGACTTCTCGCTTCAACAGTATATTAAAGCGAATGAGTAACAATGTAAATTATTATTGGCTTATTATTTGTATTTGTATATTGTATTTGTATATATGTATTTGTATATTTGCTAATTTTACATTTAATAAGTAATTTATTTCGTCCCAACACTGGCTTGGCTCATTGGCTTATTTTTTTCCAAATTTTCCTTGATTTTATATCTGACAATGAGAGCCTCCTATTATTAATATTTAGCAAATTATTACATGATCTTCATTACGTTTGCACAAACTTTTTGCGTTGTTTTAACGACGTAAACGGTGAATGATCTTGAGCAAATACCGAATGTGCGAAAAGATATGGGTATGAGTTGAGTGCAGGATTGTTGAAAGTCGATCGAGCCGCGACAACTCTCGTATCCCGCCCACGAGAGCACCACGTGGTGTGGATGTCAAATGTCTGCACGTACGACACAAAACATGTGTCGCGCTATTCATACCGTGCATTTAGCGCCAAATATGCTGTACTTCGGGTGACATGAAAATACCGGTATCGTCGACTCATTTAAAACGTAACGTTTTCTCGTAACTATTAATTTTTACGCGTGAATATATTTACGGAGCTTTATAATTTATTAAGAAAGGAAAACAGTTTCGTATACTGCAAAGCAAGTAATAATAATCTATGGAAATCGTAGGATTTTTAAAAGTCTGGGCTATTAGGAAATATATTTTATAAAATATTAGTTAATCAACTTCTGGACTCGAATAATTGTGTCCAATAAGTATTTAAGTATTCCCATACTTTAAGTATTCAAAGATCCACTTTCGCATTAACTTTCGGTACGACCCAGCTAATTGAATACTGCACCATGCGTCATAATTCTCTCCACGTCACGTTTCTAAATTGCCCCTCGGGACCATCGGGTAACTCTCGCCACGCTTTTTTGCCCAGTTCTCGGCATTGGTCCCTCAAGATCGCAGACCAACGCCGCCCTTGAGATCAGGAGGACTCATGCGGGTGAAAACCGCGATTACGATCAAGTGGAATGATATTTTTTAAAGAAGCAATTAGCCAATTTCGAACACGCGTGCAATTATCTTTCTCATTCCATCTTCTTTTAAGATAAGACTTTGAGCAATTGAATTCTATGGAAATCAGTTACGTTTTGTGAAGAGTGATCTTAATCGTTAAATTAATATACTGTAAATTGATATGATGTGTAAAAATTGAAAAAGAGAAGAATAGATAAGAAGAAGATGATAAATTAGAAAGTGTCTTCTCACTTACCGCTTGTTAGCTGCTCTTATCTCAGACCAGCCATAACTTTGACGAGACAGGCAATCGAAGAAGCAAAGAATCTGTTGGCTTTTGTTGATTGAAGAATATGACTGGAATTTTTGATTTAACAATAGTCTTTCTCTTCAGCGCGTCCTGTGTCCTCACGAGAAACGATTAAAGTCACTTCACGATATATTAGACCGAGAATTATTTAATAATGTTGTTTCAGAAGATGCAACAATTCTCCTATCGTCTAATTATAAAACCTAAAACTCGTGAGTGGAGTCTTGTAGTCTTTTTTAATAGTTGACTAGTACAAATTTGATTTGATATTAACTCATCGATCCATCATTAATCGAACGTTTTCTTTTCTTCTTTGTTATATATATTTTCTTCTTCTAAGTATATATTTTTATCTAGTTTCCTCGCGGGAACTTCACTTTGTCAAATTTTCAGATTTTCACAGAATTCACTTGATGTTTCTTCCTTCGAAGGAAAGCTGATCCCGTTTGTTATCACTCGCAAGAGTACACTTACTCCAACCAAGAAGAATCTTATTTCAAATTTACTTGAAATTTTGCTGGTCCCACTTTGAAGTTCCAACTCCCGTCGCAACTATTCGTAATTGCGATTTTCGAGGATCGGCTTGGGTCTGTACGATCCTTAAATATTTTATTTTAAACTGTATTAGAATTTTATCTTCGCACTACCAAGTGATGTCTCCCGCTTCGCTCGCAAGCCGGACGATCGCGGCGACTCGCGAATTCGATTGTGCGCGATCGGTTCTACGGGGACCGGGGCCGATTCGGGGACCACCGGCGCGAACGGTGTTGCTCGGGCACCGTGTATGCGTCAGCGTCACCGTGAATGGACTGCTGCTTAGCCAGCATTCCGTCAGATTGTACACACGCTAGATACGGGCCCCGCGAGTAGGGCGACCGCAGGAGGAGGAAGAAAAGATGTGGAAGGAGAGGGAGTTGCGGGGGAGCGGCTCGGTGTGGGCTCGATGACAAACGTAGCGAGGGCACATCTGCACCCAAGACCCGGGGGGAGGGGCACCCAGTTGACCCTTTCGCTGTGACACATTGAGCCGCTTCTTTTTTAATTGTGCGGAATGTGCTGCAATTGCGATATATCGTGCTCTTTCTTCGCGTAATTGGAACAAGAACGATGCAAATTACGAGCAGCTTTGATCGATTGATTATTCTGCTTTCCTTCTTGTTTATTTGGGGTAACTTAAGAAATATTGTAGTATAAAATGATATTTGCATCTTTAGTTCTATGTCTCTATTGAGTAAGGAAGTAAAAAGTTTCGACGAGGTCTTACCTTACTTTGACATTATTTTTATTTCCGTCTCAATTACTTGCGAGTCTCTCGCGCAAGGCAGTCGCCCAATGCAAAAAGAGACGGACATCCTTAAAAGAAAGAGAAGGCCATCGTGAGACTCGTGAGTCACATGCGGATATGTGCGAGACGTCAGAGATACATTACAGCAAGAACGTTAATAATTGCAAATGACTAAATACTAAAAGTATAAAAATTTGATATACACGACATATAAATCAAATTTATAGTTTCTAACAAACGAGGCAATCAATTTTATATTCAATATATTATATCTATCTATTTTATAAGAAAATTTCCCCAAAAAATTTACTCGGCTCTCTTGAAAATGTTAAATAATTTGAAAAAATAATAAATAATATTAAAATAATTTAAACGCAAAAAGTGGGTAAAAATTAACAGTCTTGCGACCGATAATAAGCACAAACCGCGGTACCATGGCGAACCATATTTGGTACCAAATTCGCGGAAGAAGAACTCGTACTCAAGTAACCGCGGACCTACTCGCGGTCAACCGATAAGACCGCCGCTTTTAATACCACGGGCGTGTTTATTACGTAAGCAACCGAAGACACGGCGAGAGTGAATTAGACTTAACGAAGTGGAACCGACCGGCGGCATTAATTGGTATGACTAAATCGAACGTCTTGTTAGTTTCACGCGTCATAAAGGCGACCCGCATCCAGCCGCAGTTGTCCGGAATTGACTTGATCGACCGAATCTCTCGCTTTTCCAATCCGTATCCTAGACTTATTCTATGTAAGAGAAGATATTATCAATATATGAATCTGTTTAGATAAAATATAATATCAATCAATCCCCATTTATGCATATAATATTAATAACACGCTTGTGTGCGGCGTCCTAGATTTGCCGGATGTTCTTCCGGTGCGCTATAGATACGCAATATGATAAATTATAAAAATGTCAATCATCACAAAGCAGTTCAGTGTGAAGAATTGAAGAATTGTCAGTAATTAAGTTTCGTATGATAAGGAAGGCTTAATTTTTAATTAATCAAAAATGTGTAACCAAAAAAGAAGGGATAGATTTCATTCAGAGAAAATTAATTTCAAATTATCCACAAAATATATCAATGAAAAAAAAACAAAAAGAAAACCAAGATACCTCATAAATTAATAAATTATACACATCATCCACTGATTGTCGATTGTGATTACCGGATATTTCTTCGGCTACAGATTTTTTTCATGAACTTTATTAATCCGAAATTCAGTTTTTTATTTAAATAAAACGCAATCTTCAATTGCTCCTGCAATAATGTATTCTATTTCATGGACAATATTTTATAGCTTCCTATAGTAGTCGGGGATTTCAGTGATCCCTTAAAACTCGGACAAGCAGCGAAATGGGGAAACGCGCTTATGACTTGCTCGCTTCCGCTCGCGATCGTTCGTGCGCAGCTGGAGGCTCTCCCCCTCGCGACCACTACTAACAAAATGCAATTATTTTTAAAAAGGATGTAGGGACGCTCTCTCGCCACGGTTTCCAGGGGACAGTACGCTCCCGATCAGGCATGTAGGTGCTCTACCACAAGTGGTATATCGACAATGGAACAACGTGGGGCTGCCTGGCACCGTTTTAACACTTTCGCTACCATGTCATCGGCCACGTATACACAACATCCCAATTCGCATAACAAATTGTTTATAATAAGATTGGCGGTGTGCTGTCATTCGGTGTTTTTTTAGTTTTACAAAACGTAACCCATACAGCACAGAACGTTGAAAGAATGTTGCTGAGACGTTGCAATGTTGAATGTTGAAGGATGGATGTTTTTTCAACGTTAAATCTATGTTAAATTTTCTATATTAATTCTTAATGTTGCTGCAACATTGAAACAACGCTGCTCACCCACGAGCATTACGCGGCATCACCGCCAGATGGACGCGGCAGAGTTCTATTTCTCGTAAGTAAAAAACTACCGGATAGAATATAAAAGACACAGCATTATATGAGATTTTTCACTCATGTTCTAATGATATGACTCTTTGAAGGAGAATCCCCAAAATTGGGCTCCAAGAGTAAATATTATTTTGGAAGACTGAAGAACCAATTTCAAATAATAACAATTAATATTATTTTTTAAATTTAGACTTTTTTCCAACAAATCTACATTGCATATACATTGAATAAATGTTGAATTAATATTGTACAATGATCTTGTATGTTGAATAAATGTTGAATCAATGTTCCTGAATGTTGATTGCAACGTCTGCAAGACATTACATCAACGGACATTGGACGTTTTTGCAATGTCTTTTCCATGTTGAATCTACATTTCGCAACGTTGATGCAACATTCGCAATGTTGCAATTTAACGTACGTTGATTCAACGTTCGTGTGCTGCTGTCTCTTATACACATCTAGATGTGTATAAGAGACAGCTTTTAATACCACGGGCGTGTTTATTACGTAAGCAACCGAAGACACGGCGAGAGTGAATTAGACTTAACGAAGTGGAACCGACCGGCGGCATTAATTGGTATAGATGTGTATAAGAGACAGGTATCAAGACATTGCAACAAAGCAAGGCAAATTTTATAGTTTCCCAGAAGAAGCCACTCGAGTCTGCAATGCCAAGGTCAAGATGAGAACCGGCAAGAAGAAGAATAAGTCGGAGACACGACTAACGTCATCCCGGTTTCGAAAGGAGCGAGGAAAGATCGCCACGAAGATCTCAAATCACTATCGGTAATCATTGTTGTCGATGAATCGGAATTGTGTTTTTTATTTTCGCAAAGGTAAGTACAGCATCATAAAATAAAGTAAAAACCTGGAATTCTTATTTGAAACAATTTTCGTTAAACAGCTGAAGGCAAAAACGTGTTAGAATATTTACTATCATATTTTTAATGCTTTATGCTATATTTTTGTTCGCTCCTAGTGCAAATTCCAATGCAATAGTGAAAGCGACTTAATTTGCGTGCGAACGTTAATGTACTTGTCGGTGATGATTCGGACTATGCGAACTGACCACCGATACTCTGCAAGACTATAGATCGCGAGAGGCCGGTTCGAAACATAGAAACGTCGAAGAGTTTACGTTCCGACGAAAGAGTTTATCGTCTCAGGCGAAAATAGATCTCTCTGTTTCTCTCCGACGCACCGTTTGGGAGAAAAAAGAGGCGCTGGGTCCAACATACGGACAGGCGCGATCAGCGTGTAAAATTCGCGCCTTTGAAAACGCACGTGTCGGTCGTTAAACGGGATCTTAATGTAACACAAAGAAAAAGTATTGGAAAAAGTACAAGATATAAAATGAATACACACGTACATTTTCAGACTAGGGCTATAAATTCTTAAGCGCATCCCCTGCCAATCTTCCTAAAGACTCGCTTACACACAAATGCATAATTAAATAATATCTGTCTCTTATACACATCTAGATGTGTATAAGAGACAGGGGCAAATGTTTGCAAAAAAAAATTTTAGATTTTTCGACATTGGGGGGCTAACTTCACACAGGTCGATTATCTCGATATTACAGTCAAAGGAGGAGTCGAATTTGGCGCAAGCGCAGCATCCGCGAAAAGTGCATACTCTTGTACACTCTTGATTCTTGCTAATAATTCCGCCAGTTCATTCGCGAATTTTACCAGATCCGCCTCGTTCGCACGATCCGTCAATTTTATTTCTTCTTTTCCTGTGTCTCCTTGCTGTGTCACGAATTTGGCGGATAAATTTGAGTAATCCTATCGCTGTCTCTTATACACATCTAGATGTGTATAAGAGACAGGTCCTAGATTTACCGGATGTTCTTCCGGTGCGCTATAGATACGCAATATGATAAATTATAAAAATGTCAATCATCACAAAGCAGTTCAGTGTGAA
>NJRL01000083.1:45964-65904 GCA_003063815.1 Aphaenogaster rudis
TTGATGATAGGTCCATCCTTAATCACGCTACGACGACAGTTCTCATTTAGATCACTCTCTATATACTGCAAACTTTAAATAGGTTGAATAAAATAGAAATTTATACGTAATAAAATTATAAGTAGTCGATATTATCTTGAAGGATTCTCCTGAAAATAACGAGATAAGTAAATATCTGGCAAATGGCGGAATATAAAGTGTCAAGACTCTATTTACGGCCCTGACACGACATTTGTAGACGTACTCGGCGAGAGTTCGACTTTCCGCAGATGCTGGAATACTGGTGGATGACGAGCAACGAAACCGGACGCAACCGCAGCGGCAACGCGACGATCGAGGAGATGCTGCAAGATCCAGGATCGGTGATCCTCTTCGTCGACTATCCGCGGTGGGTGTTGTGCTTCGCCGCCGCCTGTTGCATCCTCTTCATGCTGGTCGGCATTCCAGGAAATCTTATCACGGTGATCGCATTGTTTCGCACCAAAAAGGTCCGTAATTGTAACTGTAATTCTACATTAACTTTATATGATAAATAATATAATAATGTCAAGAAGGAAATGCAGAAAAGCATCTAAAAGTAGTTCAAGCCACTTTGAACAAAGAAATTGATCAATAGTAGATTTGTTGATACAAATTTCGTACGACCTCGATATTAGCGAATAATGTAGGAAAACGATGACGGTTTGTAGAGAGAAGAATTTACAGAGAAATGATGATAGTAATGTTGGTATTGTCGCAATTAAGTTTCCCTCTAAGAGAAAAATATTCTGAAATGCGTATTAATATACAAATACGCACTCTAAATTTGTAAAACTCGTTTTGCGTTACTCGCGGCAATTTTCGCGTGCCCGGAAAGGCTTATTGTTAAGTATAATGAGTCCGTATTATGCAAGGCTACTCAAGTTTCCGGCATCGCTTACACGCAGAAATCTTGAAAGCTGCCCGTGTGGTTTACCTCGAGTCATTACCTCTTTAGTCTTACAAAGCGTTAATCCTAGCTGCAATGAATGAGAACGTTAAATCATATAGAATATTTCTCGGTCTAATATTCTTAGACCACAGTTTCATTTCATAAAGATTCTGTATTATATAATTTATATATTTTACAATATCTTATACATATAAATTGTTTTATTGGATTAAATAACTTTTGTTCACAAAGTTGAGATTTCGAAAAATCTCATTTTATTTAAAATGAGAAATTTTTCAGTAAAATAACTCCATAATATCTATAATTGTAACACCGTATAATACTGTGTTAATAATAATAATGAATGCATTTTATGTAGTAATATTATTATTAAAACAGTGATATATTTTGAAATATAGGAAAGAGTTACTTTATAATGTAGCAGAAGGCATTTTATTTCTGACAAATAATCGACGATGAACGGAGGTCGTCGGCACGATTCTATGGCAAAGCCTCCTGCCAAAGTCGATCATCAATGAGTTAAGTTTGGAATCGATTACGCGGAACCGCGTGCATATACAATCGTGTGTTTTCACAAAGGTTCACGTACTCCGTTCCGATATAATCGACTAGAATCAAATCGGAAAGTCTCCATCAATTTTATCGTGTTTACTCCGAGAAATTTGAGAGAGCTTATTTGATAACTTCGCAAATTAATTTTCACGTCAACGATTTCTTCTTTATTATCCATGTATTATCAAATAATTGTTATAATCACATTCGACAATGAGATAATTATATATAAATAATTTATAAATATATATTTTTGATAATGTAATAAATTTCTTTTAACAACCATAATTCCGGCTAATATAACAACCGGTTATTTATTAATATAATTATTGATTATATTATATATATGTATTTATTAATATAATAAGTATACTAAACAATATTTAAAGGACTAATTTTATAATTTTATTTTAATTTTTAATATTAATTTTATCTGTTGTATTATTTTGCTATAATTCTCTATAATTAATTTTGCCACAGCTAAAGAACGCTACCGCGGTCTTCATCATGAATCTCTCGATATCAGACCTGATGTTCTGCTGTTTCAATCTACCACTCGCGACTTCAACGTTCTGGCACAGATCGTGGCTGCACGGACCACTTCTGTGTCGGCTGTTTCCGCTCTTGAGGTACGGCCTCGTTGCAGTCAGCCTCTTCAGCGTTCTCGCGATCACAATCAATCGCTACGTCATGATCGGTCATCCCGGTCTCTATCCAACGTAAGTATTCTTCTCTTTCTCCTATACAAATATTTTATTTTAATATAATAGCAAAATAATAAATAATTATTGCGCACATAAGACTAGTAAAATAGATTCAAAGTCAATTTTCTGGAAAGCCAATCTGAACAAAAACCATTTTTATATTTTACATTTTTTACTTTTTAGTCGAGGAATAATTATCTTTTCAGTTGTAATGCAATTAAACAAATTGATTATTGAATGTTATTCAAAGATTGTATAAAACGAAGTACTTAATACCGATGGTTCTTGCGATATGGATCATCGCTTTCGGCCTGTTGATCGTCACGTGGTTCGAGCGATTCGGACGTTTCGGATTGGATCCCGCTATCGGATCCTGCTCGATCCTGCCGGATGTAAACGGGCGGAGCCCGAAGGAGTTCCTCTTCGTTCTCGCATTTTTAATACCCTGCCTCGCTATTATCATTTGCTACGCCAGGATTTTTTACATCGTTCGCGAAACTGCTTCAAAAAGCAGAGGCAGAGACAAGATCTTCAACATAGAACTGGAAACCAGCCATGACGTAAGATTTATTTATTTCTACAACAAAATAAGAGAAATAAAATTTATATTTAACACAAATGAGAAAATACATATTAAGAAAAAAAAAGAAAACTGATTTCTGTTTCTGTACACGTTTTGTTGAAATAAGTACGATATATGCTTGACGATAGATATTTTAATATTAACAGAGAGACTTTATGTGTTCTTTAAATAAATAAAAGTAAATAAAATATTTATAATTATTATCTATTATAAAAATAAAATTAATAAAATAGGTGAATTCTAGCTTATTGGTTTTGATAATTATCTTTACAGCAACCATCGACCACGAAAAATCAAGAGCAAGAGCTCTCCGTCCTCTGCGCTCCTTCCTCATCGATGCAAGCGGTTCTTCTTAATTCAGACGAAAGAACGGATCTGGAGCTACCATCCATATCCGCCAATGAAGATTCGTCGGGGTCTAAACAGCCGATTTGTAATCAACAAAACACGGATTGCTCGACAAGATCGTGTACAGACGATCCAACGACGAATGTCAGCGTTTGTCCCGATTCAAACTTCAGCAACGGTTACGACGCTTCTCAAGGCAGCCTGTCGGAGAATATATCGTTCATGGACGATTGCGAGATCGAGAAATCAGACTTCATAGAAACGAGGCTGTTCCTGAACCGGAACCAGTGCGAGCCGCAGCGGAAGTTGTCGGAAAACCCCTGCGGTCGGCTGGGGAGGCTGACCAGTCGAGCGTCCTTCATGGTGGAATCCTCGTTGCAGAGGATTGCCGATGGCGAACGGTCAGATCAGCCACCCGAACAATCCTGCGCGAAGAAAGCATTTCGCAGGCAATCGAAATTCAGGAGCGTCGGCAGAACGCGCGAGTACGGTGCGCCCAGAATGTCCGCCAAGGACCGGAAGCTGCTGCAGATGATCCTCGTGATATTCGTGTCGTTTCTCGTGTGCTACCTGCCGATCACCGTCACGAAGCTCTTCCAGAGCGCACTTGATTGGCGGGGCCTCAATATTGCCGGTTACATACTCATCTATCTGACGACATGCATCAATCCGGTTATCTACGTCGTGATGAGCTCCGAGTACAGAAGCGCATATAAATATGTGTTGCTGTGTAAAGGGTGAACAGACGGCGAGCAAGAGAAGATTGCTGGATCGGCTGACGTCCAGCTGAATATCTAAATATAAATAATTACAGAGATAATGATGAATATATAATTAATGCGTAATTTATGTTTGTTATCTAGTGCATCTGTACGATCTGAGAATTTTCGTTGACGCTTATCGATGTTTTCCTTTTTATATTTATGAGATAATATCATCTTCGAAGATCAATGGTACTTGAGTAGTTAAAATTGTTTATTTATTGATAAAATAGACTTGTACATTTTTAGAATTCTAATTCTAATAGTTTAAAAATAATTTTATTTATTCCGACAAAATTAGAATGTATTATTTTATCGATGGTGTTTGCCATTTTTACTCGCTTTGCTTGTAATCGGACGATGGATAGTTGTTGATATTTTTGTATACCTAATCTATTAGAAGATAATCAAAATCTCTAAATCTAAACGATCTCTCTTCGAGGATATCCGTAATTTGGTGTATATGTTCCGTCAGCGGTCCTTAGCCTTCTAAATCTTTGCGAATCTGTGTTGAATCGCTATTAAAAGTTAAAGCTTGTTAAATAAATAAGTATAAAATGCGTTTTAAAATTTTTGAAATTTTGAATTAAAAATTTTACAAATTCTTAAAAACCCTGGGATATATTACACAATCGTGCGAGCCGTAGCGGAAGTTGTCGGGAATTTCGATCACAAATCGTGAAGATTAAGAACCGCTGATCTATGCTGTACATACAAGTGCATTACTAAAAACTATGTAACGTTCTTACAACGAGGTAGTTAAATAATTAATTTTAAATATGTTACACACGACGTATTGAGTCTTATCTATATCCTTATCTACAGGATGACCCATTTTAATCTATAAATCAAAATATCTCGGAAACTATTAATTCTTTTATAACTTTGCCTTAATGTTTTTTATGCCAAATAACTAGAGAAATTATATTACATAAAGAAAATCATAAGTTTCAATTTAAAAAAACAAAGGTCACTTTGAAATCTCAGGAACACCTCCACCTAGAAAAAACTTGTGTCCATCATAAGATGTCCTCCTCAAAACAGAATAAGTTTTACTTGAAACATTTTTTTTAATGTGTATAGTTTCCGAGATATTTTGATTTATAGATTAAAATGGGTCACCCTGTATACATTCGCGAGTTTGATTATTTTTAAAGAAAAATAGATTTATCTCATTCGATAGATCGCTAGGCTGAAATGTCAACTCCAGATATATTATGTTTGCCATGACAGCTTCAGCCTTTCAGCTCTTCCAATCACTTAACGTCGCAACATAATAAATTCTTTTTTACCTCCATGAGAAGGGATGATTCATCACCCTTTACTTTTTGAAAATTGCCCTTCGTCGTATTTGAGAAAGCTTACTCGATTATATACATTAAAAATGATTTCAGTTATAAAAAGGTATCCGGGACTGAAGGGACGAATTTTCGCGACGTTAATACTGATATTAGCCTCCCCATAACGGGGTTCAGTTTCTGTCGAGGTTGGACGGCACCGACGCCGCTTGTATCGTGCTGATATTCATGCCAGGTGGCCAGCTCTTTTCCGGCCTCTCCCCCCCGCTGGCAGTCTTCGGAATGACCTTCGTGATGTCCAGTTTGCCGGTATCGCGATTCTGCTTGTACTTCAAAAATCCGGCCGCGCCGCCCATGCCTATCCCTCCAAGTATCATCAGCCACTTCAGAAAGCTGCAAATCGAAGCGCCAAATTAAAAGCTGATTTATCATGTCAGCAAACTTCAAGAAAAATCAGCGAAATAATTGCTATTTATTTAAAAGAACGATGTTAAATTGATACGCATAAAAGTTAAAAAGATACGCATACGTTAAAAAGATACGTGTAATTAAGCTATAGGTATTAATATTAGCTACCCGTCAAATATAATTATTTAAAAAACATTGCCGCAAACTGCAACACTCACTTGACGATCGCCATCACTTTGAACACCACCTTCACCTTGTTGACGAACTCATCGTCGAGAAGTATCCCTTCCTCCACCCAGAACAGAGGCAGTAGCGCCTCCGGAAAGTTCTTCATCAGTTTGAATTTTGGTACCGGTTGTATGAACATGTTGAATTGCAGTCGTTTATGCGCACGTATCGGCGTGGCAGTCATCGGCTCGAAATCCATGTCAATTTCATGCTCCTCCTGTCGATGGATACAGCTTATTACATGTCTCCCGTTGTATTTATTTTTTTTAAAATTATTTCTTTACAACTATTCCTATAATGGTTATTTAATACTATATGTGTCTGTCAGCTATCTGTAACTATCCGTGTATCTCGATATCTTATCATTTATTTATCGATTACCTGATTCGGATGCAAACCATCCACCATTTTTAAATATTCCCCATCGGTGTCATAAAAATGCGGCAGGGATCCAATGATGGGTACGCCCAGACACTTCGTCATGTCGTAAAAATTTTTCGACAGACAAGTCTCCGGTGTCGGGCAGAAGCATTTTTCCAGAGGATTCGTGCTCATGTCTCCTAGATCCGCGGTGTACTTAAGAGTATTGACGCCTGCGAGTTCGAGAATGTTATCAAAACGAAGCTAAGTGACGATAAACGTACATACATATTCACTTGTGTCGCACCGTACTCTTTCGATATTTTACGAAGTATTTTAAAGAGAAAATTATAATATAAGAAAAATTATATTATATATTATGTAGTAAAATTTTATCAAAAAATATAGAAGTATTACATTCAATAGCATATACATAATTTTACGAAACGTTTTTACATTTCGAGATATTAAAGTCTCAACTACAATTTCACTTCTTGGCATAAATAAGCGCGACGCATTTATTTTGTAGATATCATAAAATTTAAATAATCGTACGTATTTGTATAATAGTTTTTAAAATTATTTATTTTAATACGTGCCTTTGATTTTGCTATGTTGCTGAAACTTCGCGCTAAGACTTCGGCAGATCTCGTAGCCGAACGAGACAATATCATCGTCCGGCCCGAACAGAGGAGGGAAGATCGTCGAATCGGTACCGTTGTAAGCGTTGCAGTGATCCTCCGGCCAGATATCTAACGCGGGCTTACCGTTGTATTCCAAGACACGACCGACGTCCTTGTAATATTTAACACCACGCAGAACTTTCATACGTTCCGGGGCGACGGTATCATTTTTCTGCGAAAGTTAAATTTTCCGCGAAATTATATTTTTATTAAAGAGCAACATAATAAATTTGTATAATTTTCTCATACTTTTTAGGTACGTATTTTTCGCGAGTATGTAACATCCAGCGAAACGACAATAATCTACCTTTATTTACGTCAGGATTGCAGTCAGACGCAACGTAATAGTTCGCTATTATCTCCATGCGTGACTCGCATTTTTTTTCAACATGCAATTAGACCGTTAATTTATCTACTTATCATCATATCTCCGAGAAGACAGAGATATTGGAGAGCTGCATTAGAATAATGCTATACACTACGCATTCATATGAAAAAATTTATATATAAATCTTTTTAAAGTGTAAAAACATATAGTACCCCTCCTCCCCAGGAACGATAATTCGAACCACTTGATGATATTTGCAAAATTCTAATCAGCTTTGCCTTAAATAATTGTGGCAATATATGAATATTCTTCATTTAAATATTATTAAAAATCCTTTGCTTAAGCTTATTTTAACAAATATAAAAATTTTCAAGCGTAACTTTAAACAGTGCTTATACAATCTCCGTATTAAATAATAAAAGATTTATCATTTTCTTTGGCATTGAAACCACTTACCCCGCCGAAAAGGGAGAACTTGTAACGATTTTCACCGTCCGGCACCAAATCTTTCGCTTCAGTCTTCAACAGGTTGCACACCGCCGATCCGGCAAAGTCTGTCACGGTGCAGTCGACGGGCAGACCGTCGAAAAGTATATCCTTGGCCTTGGCTGTCACGAATATCGAGTCCGGACTGTGGAAGATGCTGTTGACGGCTTTGCCTACGTTATTCGATCAGCAATAAATTTTAACGAATTTTGACATATATTTTAAGGTTTGTACATGGAGAAAATTTTATATTAAAAATTACTATGTATGGCAGTAGCCGTGGACCATTGCTGGAATTATAAAAATTTTTACTATGTTTTTCTCTTACTTAATGAGTTTAATATAATATTATTAATATAACATAGTAAAAATTTTTATATTTCCAGCAATGGTCCACGGCTACTATTATACCTGTCTCTTATACACATCTAGATGTGTATAAGAGACAGATGTATATACAGATGTAAAACACGTAATATATATTGATTAGATTAAACCATCATAATATAATTATTAATATAACATAGTAAAAATTTTTATATTTCCAGCAATGGTCCACGGCTACTGCCATACATAGTAATTTTTAAAATAAAATTTTCTCCGTGTATAATAACTTTTTTCTATGTTTTCTATGTTTTCGCAAATCGCTCGTTATTTTCGTCCAGCTTAATCGCCGCGTCAGGAAACGCACGTGGCACGAATATGGTGGCGATCGAGGCAACGGAGACCTTATAAATAATTCGCACCTTCGTCGGAGGTGCACGTACGCTATAGGAAAACGTATCTCACGTTCCACTTTAAACGTTCCGACGCGCATTTATTATTATAGTCCGCGTCGACCCTGTGATACGGCCGATTCGCGACCGCAATCGATACACGACATTGAAAGAAAATGATGGTAATCGATACTGATCAATCGTATCTACGTACCGACGATTCCAACCGCCGCGGGCTTGTCCCTAAGGGTGGCCGCCACCATGCCTAGAATCATGAGGTGTGGGTACACCATTATCTCCTCGCCCGTCAATCCGTTGCTCTTCTTGGGGTTGAAGATCCACTTTGACTTCATGCTATATTCGACGGTGTCCTCATCCTCCCGATCGACGAGGTCCAGCTTCATCTTGTACTCACTAGAGTCGATATTGTGTGTTTGAAAAAATTTCAACGAACACATTTACGAGAACCAGGCGTGATTCTCGATTAACCGGGGTTAAATAAAAAAGTTTAGATCGATTAAAGTGAAATTGGATACATCAATGGAAACGCGAGCAACCAAGTACAAAATTTAATTTTTAATAGCAACAAGAAAATAGAAATAAAAGCGACTTTAGATGCTGTATTTTTTATCGATTCTATAAATTCTGTGACAATATTAGATTTTAGATATATTATTAGATTTTAAATATTACATGGAAAGAACGGTTTTACTGAAGTATCTAAAAATTTAGCCAGATACAGATCTGAAAATAATTATGTTGGACCATCCAAAATAATTATGTAGAACGCTCAAGCATAATGACAATGCTGCAAAAAATTTACCGGAAATCCGTATGGTTGATACGTAGTGATAAATAATAGATAGAATACCATCTCTTGCCAGTTGGGTCGTCTTGCAATTTATTACATATGCAAAATAATTATGTAGGACGCTCAAGTTATTTGCTAGAATGTCAAAATTTTTTGCAGCATTGTCATTATGCTTGAGCGTTCTACATAATTATTTCCGTATGGTTGATACGTAGTGATAAATAATAGATAGAATACCATCTCTTGCCAGTTGGGTCGTCTTGCAATTTATTACATATGTTAATTATTTACTGGCGATTTAGATTATTAAAGTTTCTGGATAATTATTTTGGATGATTCAACATAATTATATTTTCTGACCTGTATCTGACTAAATTTTTAAATACTTCAGCAAAACCGTTCTTTCCGTGTAAATTATAAATTTTTGCGTATCGTGATTATCGTAAAAGCGACTTACTCATAGAAAAATGGCCCGACTTCTTGCAACTTCGGTTTTTGACCCTCCTGAATTTCTTTAGCGTTAGTCACATTGAACAAGTAGATCTTGAAATCGAGAGGCAGCGGAAAATTCGACCACATCTCGCGTATCTCACTTCCTGGTTTCAGCGCAATTGCCTGTGCATTACAATTGCATTACATTAAATTTTGTCAGTTTATGATCACAACAGAATTGACAAATAAAATAAATGATGAAAATATTAATTTTGTAATGTCCATTTCTACCAATGTAGATTAACTTTGATCTCGGTTTAACTTACTCTTTATCCTTTTCTAGTTCTAACAATTAGAAAAAGATAAAGAGTGAATTAAACCGAGATTAAAGTTAAAGATGTATGTCAGACCTTCAAAAATAACAGCATTGCCATAATATTTTCCTAAGATGTTAATAATGTATTTTATTCCTACATATGAAATTTGAAGTCAAATTACCGTATCATTTTCAAAAAAATTATTATTATAACGACGTAAGACGTAATATAGACGCCTTACGTCAGATTTTCAAAGATAACAGCATTGCCATAATATTTTGCTAAGATGTTTAATAATGTATTTCGTTCCTACATATGAAATTTGAAGTCAATTTACCGTATCGTTTTCAAGAAAATTATTATTCTAACTGTCTGTAAGACGTCTATATTACGTCTTATAGACGTTATAATAATAATTTTCTTGAAAACGATACGGTAAATTGACTTTAAATTTCATATGTAGGAACGAAATAGATTATTAAACATCATAGCAAAATATTATGGCAATGCTGTTACTTTTGAAAGTCTGACATACTACCTAAGACATTGATTTCTTAAAATTATAGATTTAAGACGATTTCGAAAGAAGACCCTCGATTGTTCGCAGCGAACTTTACGACATAGAATGATGTAGAATTTTGCAATCAAAAATAAATCTGCACCCACATGAATTGCGCAAATTACAGTCTTGGCGCAGCAGACGCGAGCATGTCGATGAATGTTAATTGTAGCTGTGAGAGTAAAATAAATGTTTATCAGTACTCATATACGATCAATTCTAAAAATGTGTCCGCGTCACGTAACGGTACAGAAAAAATTACATTAATTCTACCACATTTTGGATCGGAAATTATAATGTAATAATATACCGAAACAATATATTGTAACGATACATTATAGCAAATGACAACGAGAGTTCAAGGATTTCGTGACATATACTTTCGCGGAATGACTTGAACGTTTCACAATATTTCACAAAGTAAAAACGACTCCTTATTGTTAGAGATCAGACACGCAAATTTCTTAGGATGATGATCTGGGAATGGCAACAGAAAAAAATCAACAAATTACGAAAATTCGAGAAACAAAAACATGACACCTTAGACAGCATAATTCCTGAGAATTAATTTTCCGAATCACGCAGAAATAAAATTATTGAATAAATATATAATATAACTAAATAAATATATAATATAATTGAATAAATATATAATATAATTTAGAACTCTCTGAAACAGGAGAAAATTGTTCCTGTCGAAAGAAAGTGCTGAAAAATTTCGTTATTTCAACAGCACTGTCTAATTCGAAATAATTATACCTCCGATCGATCCCCATCAGAATTACATAAGTTTTGCTATAGATTATTGTTCTTACCCCGGCATATAATGAGTGATATTAAAATTAACGAATAGGCGATATAGAATCACTTTTTGGCAAGATGAAAATATTTCATGCAAGAATAGAAATAAAATTTATTATTAAAACATTATTCGTTTACCTTTTTAATCTGCGACCTAATCAATGCTGGGAACCCGCACCAGAGTAGAATGCCAAAAACAAACGAAACTCCACCGCCAATTCCGAGCTTCTTTATAGACACCATTTTAACACTCTGCAGAAACGCCAAGTGATATTTAGGCATAAGCACACGAGAGGACCGAAATAGACATTTTAAACGTATGCATAAACGATCACAAACTTAAGCGATCGAATCACACAAAATTAGGGATACACATTTAAGTTTGCAGAACTATTATATGATGTTATTACCTATTAACAAAAATTAATATCGATCAATTACTATTTATTACGCGGCTTAAGTCACGCGGTGTTCGTAAAATACTTAGGAAATATCAAAACGCTAATTGTTATGGCTCGTCCTGCGTCTCCTTCTGGAGCGATCGCGCTTATGAGGGAACGTTAATTTTTCACGAGTTCTATTCTTGATTCGCGAAGATCGAAAGTCGACATTAAACGATCGAAACCTTATTGTATCCTTCGAGGACGCGGAGCACGTTGTCAAACGCTTTGCCGAACGGAACCGTGTGCAGCAACTTCGTGCGTTTTAAGATATCGTACATCCTCCGAAGTTCGCGAACGGCGACGTCATACGCGCGTCGCTTGGTGACCATTATTACGCTTGATAATGGCACCTAGGTACGCCTGTTCTTGTCGATTTCGCACCACTCTGATTTGAAAAAAAAGACACCTTTTGCTGGACTGCACTTGATGAAGAAAGATTCAATATTCTTTTGATTTGTAATCTTTAAGATCATCTCAATTGACTCCCCATTTTCATAAAAAATTTCATCTGCATATTTCATAAAAAATAGATTCCAATGGATATTACAATATAATATATAAGATGATGGATACAAAAAGTAAAAATAACAATAAACATGACATACGCGTAAAAGTGTTCTCAAACTTGATAATAGAATACAATATAAAACAAAGGATATATTCTTTGTTTTATATCTTATTCTATTGTTAGATTAAAATTGATTTGGAGAATGTCGAGTTAGAGTTCGTAAAATTATTTAATAACGCAGCAAAAACAAATTAGAAAAATAATTAACTTATCCACAATTTCACGTTAAATATTATTTTTTATAAAAATCAAGATGCCTAAGGAAAATTCATTCTACGCCGTGAGTGCTTTTCGTCTCTTTCTATTTTTATCTTCGTAGTCCAAACAAGTGAACTAACAATAAGCGCATAATCTTTCTTCAGTATCTGCGCAGTACCAGTATTCACTATCAATATCAGTATTCGGTATTTAGTATGAGTAATCTGACACCAACATTAGTATTCAGAGTATTGGTATTAGAATTTCTTCCACAATTTTTCCCGTCGATTCTTCTGCAAACCAATATCTCGTCTTTGCGTAATTTACATTTCTTTCTCGTTATATTTACGAAAAACCCGGATCGGTCGTGTGAGCTCGCGTTAAAATTCCGACTGTCAGGATCTTCGTTCACTCATAGTCCTTTCTTCGCGCAATGCAGACTGCTCGCTCGTCCCTTTATCCGCGTTTAAAAATCTCGCGCGGGTGTCTTAAACTATCGGGAGTCGCGAGATGGAAGCCCCGATCTTCCCGGCGTGGTACCGTCTTCGCACCTGTGCGGTCTCCCGGTCGATCTGTTAGCACCACCCTTGTCGTCCTCGTCGTCGTCGACGTCGCCGTCGCCGTTGATCGTGCGCGCGGCTCGTCGCGAACGGACTGCCCGCGCGATAATGACACCGACGTCTTACACCAGGCTGGCGTCGGCGTACTCCTACTTCCTCGACCCCGTCGTGGACTTCTCGGTTTCCCTTTCTTAAAGCACGGCATCTCCAGCAGAATCGGATGCACCAACGATGACGACAATATGATTGTAGACCCGTAGTTCTACTCGCTGACTCGCAAAAATGTGACGCAAATACGCTGGAAACTCCTCGATCAAAGTCATGAAAAAATGTTTGAATTATGCCAACCGATATGAAAGCTATGATAACCCTCGCTTGTCGCGCGTTCTTCGATTATACGGACTACATAGTAATATAAAAAAATAAGCAATAATAAGACTGCGTAATGTATAATACAAATTAAAATCGAGAAGGGCCTAAACGGTCATAGCTAGATCTTAGTGGTTGATAATATTTTATATATGAATATTCTAGTTCAAACAAACTGCGCGCCGATTAATGTCGGTCTTGAAACTCAGAATTTTGAATTGAACCAGAATAGTAATATCACAATATTAAATTGCTAATCAATTTAATGATAATGACGCTAACAAGCATCTATAAGATCCCTCCCTCCCATCCCATCCCGAAAACTGTAAAGAATTTATTGCAAAAAATATTACCTCAGCCAGGAGGCTACGACGCCCGCACGGATTGTAGGGAGGTCCAGGTTCAGATCCTGGCTGAGGTAATATTTTTCGCAACAAATTCTTTACAGTTTTCGAGATGGGATTGGAGGGGGGAATCTTATAGATGCTTGTTAGCATCATTATTATTAAATTGATTAGCAATTTAATATTGTGATTAGCAATTTAATATTGTATTACTATTCTGGTTCAATTCAAAATTCTGCGTTTCAAGACCGACATTAATCAGCGCGCAGTTTGTTTGAACTAGAATATTCACACATAAAATATTATTAAGCACTAAGATCTAGCTGTGACCGTTTAGGTCCTTCTCGATTTTAATAAAAAATAAACATGTGCAAAGAGATAAGTAGAACAGTTGTAGAAGTTTTGGTCGTTTCGATCATTACTTAGATTTTCTTCAGCAAACAGATTGCGAACTACCGTACCTAATGATTATGAGAGTGCTGTTATATCTAAAAAAAGAATACATGAAGAGATTAGTAATTATTAGTACTATACCTTAAAATAACTGTGTAACAGTAATTGCTACATTACACGAATATTTTAATTCGTATTGAGCCAAATTCTATTTGCTACAAAATATTTTAGCAAAGATACGATATATTGATTCTATATTTCGATCTTCATTAAATTTTAAATTATCTTTAACTTTTTTTCAAAATTTTGCAGAAAGATATTAAAGTCTAGAATACATCTTAAAGCAGACTGCTGTTGAGAATAAAAAATGTTACTTCGCAACACTCATTAGAAGATCTCCAAACAATTTAATCTTTTCTCCAGGAATAATGACGAAAGAGATTATTCAATTATTGATCAGTTTGCTGAGAAGTAAGTGGTTTAAAATAGCATATCAGTCGAAATTTCAACGTAATTTTCACGATTATTGAAAATTATTTAAAATAGATTTAAGAAATTATTATATTACTTAAGACTGTGACAGAAAAAACAAACCATCGTGATTACTGAAATTTCCTATCTTTATTTAGTTTTTTATAATATTGATTTTTGGTACATATCATGTCGCGTCATTGAAAAATATAAGCGTCTTAATAATAACTATCCCTTACAAGTGCAATTTTTATCTATATACAGCATAGAAGCTAATGACGTGAGGAGCAGTTTAATATTGATGTTAATCGTTGTTTAATTGACAAAGTACTTCTTGATCGATGGTGATAACGACGTTCATAATACGCGTAGGTACAAACGATCATAATTGCTAATAATAATTTTCTTTTATATTTAAGGCGATCGTCTGTTAATGTAAATATCATAAACGTCGTTACTATCGACCTAGAACTAACATTAGAATTAAAATGTAACGTTATTCTTTCATATCTCATGTCTAATGTCTAATCTGTCAACGATATTTTTCAGAATAATATTATAACATACAATAAAAACATTAATCAACTACGATCCGCGCGCGTGTGTGTAACAGATATATTATTTCTATCTACTTATATGTCACGATAACTGGGAGTGCCACTGGGATATACGTTGTCAAAATATTAGCTAAGTAAAGATATCTTCTAAATTATTATTTTCAAAATGTTGCAATTGATATTACAATCAATAACGTCGCCTCCCAACTTCTTCAGTGTCGTGTAACAATAATTATTAGGAGAAAGGGAGTAAGATGACGATCTTAAGGTTTTTCAATTTTTCCTAATTTGTGTTATGACGTAAAAAAATAATGATCCATTTTTTTCAGAATCACGAAAGCTTTACCTATCGTCTATAAAAATTTAAAAACTGTTAAATAAATTAGAATTTTTTGACGTGTCAATTTTGTTATCTTGCCCCCATGTGCAGGTAAGATGACTTTCAATAGCGGGTAAGATGACGAAAAGTCAAGTTAAGTTAAAAATAGTCTTTTTTATGAATAAAAAGGTTTATTGTGTGTTGTAATAAATTTCTTATATTATTTTGATATTATAATATTTTAACGCAATGAAAGAAAATTATATTTAAAACAAGAAATATTATGTATATAATTTAAAAAAATAAAATTACTAAAACAAAAATAAGTATTTATAGTGTGTAATAAAAAATAAAACAAACTTAAAGATGAAATAAAGAAATTATTAATATAATTCCGTGGCATTAAAAACCTGTATGAAGTTAGCCCCCCAATATCGAAAAATCAAAAATTTTCTTTTTGCAAACGTTTGCCCATCGTTTGCCCACAAATGCCCCGTTGGAATTTTTGTTTGCCCCGTTGTAGTGTTTAAAAGTTATAAGCAATTCAATTTGGGGGGGGGGGGCAACTTCACACTGGCCCACCAATGTTAAAATATTAAAAATTTTCTTTTGAACTAGAGGGGGTAAACAAAAATTCCAACGGGGCATTTATGGGCAAACGATGGGCAAACATTTGCAAACAAAAAAATTTTGATTTTTCGACATTGGGGGGCTAACTTCACACAGGTGCATTGAAATCTATTTTTTGTTTATTTATATACAAAAATATACTTATATACAAAAATTAATCCAAAAACCCTATTAGATAATTTATTTTCAAATTTTAAGTTTTAAGTTTTTTAAATTATAATTAATATAATTAAAGACAAATTGTATAATGATATGCAATGTTTGATATACTTGCATTTAGTTTAGATCTCTGTATGTCTAATATGTAAAACATACATACTTTCTTCTATATTTGATACTATAATATAACTACTTTATTTCAAAAACTAAAAAAAATCAGTAAATTGCATATGGTGATATTTATTTACACAAGTAACCAATATCAAAGAACTAACTAATTATTTGACACGCATGACGTTCGTCATCTTACCCGCGGTCATCGTATTTATTTATTTATTTAATAAAACTGTTGCAATGCAAAAAATGAAAAACACAAATACGTAATTGTATACTTTTTTAGCTATACTATACTGTGATTTTATAAAGAAAGTAAAAATATTTACTATATTTATGTCATTCCTTATGAGCCAATAGCAAAAAATTACATATAAGTGCATCCAAAACACATTTCTTATTATATAATTCACTTTTGTAAATATCATAGATTGAAATTAGACTACAGATTATTTATTATTATCTAAAGTCTCTAATAAATTGAGCATCTCAGCTCGTTATCTGTTATTAGCTTAAAAAAATTAATCATCTTACCCACTTCGTCATCTCATCCCCCTTTCCTCTACTCCCTGTTAATCAATCCTAGGTGGTACCAATTCAGCTTGTATGGTACTAACGGTTATCTTCTCGTTCTGCTCCGGCACAAGATCCGGCACCGCAACGTTTCCCGCATTTTTCTCTTTATAATGCCTCGCTGTGGCAGCGATCATCATGCCCAGACCACCTAACATCATGAGCCACATCACTATCCTGCAAAGACAGATCCATTGCAATAACTTCGGTGCGAGAATACCTCATAACAAAACTCTTTTGCAAAATCGTTAGTTTTTCAATATGCAAAGTAAGACATTTCAACCGGACTGCCGAAACTATAACACGATAAAAGCTTACAAAAAGATTATAGATTATAGATTAGTATTATCACTCACTTTGCGATTAAGATCTGTTTATAAGCGAGTTTCAACGGTTTTATGAGAACATCCCCGAGTTCGAGTCCATCCTCTACCCAAAATAGCGGGAACATTGCTTCCGGAAAGGTCTTCATCAGTCGAAGTTTTGGGATGGGTCCAACTAGCAGGTTGAATTGAATCTTTTTGTACGCTTTTATTGGAGTGCCTGTCATCGGCTCAAAGTTGAAAGTCATCCGGTGCTTGTCCTGCAAGTAGCATCTCAAGTAATAATTCTCGTAAACATTGTAATTGTTTGATAATTCGTAGTAACTTGCGCGGTCTGAAATTACCACAGTAAATTTATGCTGTTTCTTGAAATTTATTTATCGTAAATTTCTTATATTTTTAACTTGTCTCTTATACACATCTAGATGTGTATAAGAGACAGGGATTGATTGATTGATTGATACTACTTCGACCTTACAGATTGTAGTGCTTTTCGTAATCAATTTTAATAATAATAATGCTAACAAGCATCTATAAGACTCCCCCTCCCCACCCTACACAAAAACTGTAAAGAATCTTATTTTTATTAAATAAAATCTATTATTTCTATCAAAAATTAATTTTATTAGTATAATCTCCCTTTTCAACGCTTAAAATTATTACATGCAGATTTACATAAATTTTGATTGGATTACATAAAAAGAAGCTATTTTGTGTGAGGAAAAAATCATGGGACGAAAAATAATCGATATATTTATTTTGATGAGTAAATAAACAATTGTCAAACTTACAGGGTCAGGATTTAAACCTTCAATCATGTCGAGATATCGTGGATCAGAATCGTAAAAATGAGGTAGACTTATCCTTATAGGCACGGTTTTGCAGGGTCCTGCGTTGTATATGTTCTTAGGCATGCATCCTTCGGGCTCAAGACAAAGACATCTTACATCCTCGTCCTCAGATGGATCGCCTAAATCCACCGTGTAGTGCAGCGTTTTGAAACCTGCGTTGCAAAATTATCTAAGAAGATCACCTTACCGAACGATTTCTAAGTGTGGTGTGTCTCAGAATCGACGAATAACGGACATTTAGCGTGGCTTTTTGCGAAATTTGAAACGTATTTGATTTTTTTATCAGTTCAGCATTTAAGTATCACACATATCTTTAAAATTAAACTTTATTCTTCAATTAAACTGATTCTTGCATTACTGATAAATCGAGTTTACTAAATTTAAATTAAAATTGTCTAGAGTGTTTTACTATAAGATAATTGAATTTGTTAATTAATAAAATTATTTATGATTCATTAGTTTCGTATCGGGCTACCATCGAATTTTATGCTATCGTGATTCGCATTAACGAAACATTTAAAAAGTCAGTTTGAAAAAGGTGGTACTTTCTCGTGAAAAATTATGTATACCTTGGACCTTCCCTGGTTCGAGGTAGTAAGCGCCCATACTTCTGCAAATATCTAAGGAATGTACCCAGACTTCTTTATCCTTGTTGAGAAACGGCGGAAAGATGGTTCCGTCTGTGCCCCGAAAATCGTTGCAGGGGCTGCCAGGCCACATGTCCATCTTCGTTTCATTTGCCAACGTCACCATACGACCCACGTCTTCGTTATTCTTAATTCCACGGTATACTCTTATGCGTTCCGGCACATGACTCCCGTTTGTCTGAAAGGCATGGATAACATTTTCAAAATATACATTTATATTTTTAGACATGTTATATTTTTAGAAGTTTAATTTCGCCCGAATATATGTATACATATATAAAGATGCACACATCCCAATTATTAAAATTTATTTTATTTTTAAAATTAGAACGATTTTTAGGCTCAGTAGATTAAAATCATAGAAATTAATTAGGGCTGATGAGCCGAGCAAGTTTGTCCGAGCAAGTTTGTACTAGTATATATTATATCCTTAAAGCACAACAAACTTGCTTGGCTTTTCATCACTATTAATTATATTATTTCTATTTATAATTTTATTTTATTTTAATAGTTTCTGACAATAGTAATATTATTTTGTTTTGTATAATTAAAAAAATATGTTAATGTATAAAGATATTACTCAAAGACTTCTGTACTGAAAAATAGATAATATTTTTGAAGCCAAAAGAGTACTTTTCTCTTTCATTGATAATATAAAAATACAATGGCGCAAGAAAGTCATAATATTTGCAGATGCATTACCTTAGCAAGATAACCAAATCTGTAACGTAAACCACCCTCTTGGATTAATATATGCTCCCTTTCCTTCAACGCGCTACATACTGCAGATCCAGCGAAATCCGTTATATCCGTGCAGTCAAAAGGTATACCATGAAAGAACAAATCTCTCACAGTGGTTTTGACAAATATCGACTCGGGTTTCTTGAAAATACTGTCCAGTGCTTTGCCTAAAGAAATATCAATAATGTAAGAAAACGAATGAATAATTACGTTTATTTTGCCTTGCATAAAACTTTAAGGGAGAGGGGGAAATAAAAAGAGAGAGAGAGAGAGAGAGGGGCACATGGTATATAATATGTACATATTATACTATGATACTTGTACATATTTCGGAATAAATACAATTAACATGATAGTAAGAAAAACCAAATATC
>NJRL01000083.1:72474-85678 GCA_003063815.1 Aphaenogaster rudis
TTTCAGTGGCGTTTAATGACATAGTCTTAAACATTTTTATTATAGTTTTGTAAGTATTTATAAAATGTTATTGTCAGCATTATTTGCAACGCGCGTTTCTAAACAGTGTAACCATCTATAAAACTCTTCATAAATAGTATAACCATTGATAAAACTCTTCATAAACAAATATAGACACAATCTCTCACTAACAATTTTCGCCAGGGCAACAGGCAAATTATGCTTTCCAAATCCTTTCGAAATCTTAAATACGTTACATAAAAATTTGCACATGTATGTTATTTAATGTATGTTACTTCTTCATGTTCAGAGATTCGACATTCACTATTTTTATAACAAGTGACAAATTGCCTCGGTAATCGTAAATTAAATTATATCATATAAAAGAGATTACTCACTCGTAGTGAAAAGGTCCTAGTTCTTGGAGAATTGGTTTCGATCCTGATGCAATCTCATTGGGATTTGTTACGTTGAAGACATAAATATTGAAATCCAGCGGCTGCGGAAGTTTCTCCCAGAAATCGCGTATTTCGCTCCCTTTCTTCAGTCTAACTTGCTATAAATTTGGTAAAATATAGTACTTTAATACGAACGAACTTTTCTTCTCTTAAATATGATATTCGAAGAATACAAAATTTAACAGATCACCATACAGTAATACTTTTATTTGCAGTATTAAATATAGTATTATTAATAAGAATTAGTAATTACCCATACAGCACAAAATACTAAAAGATGACGAAAAGATGACGAAAAGACGTTTAAGTCATCTTTTCGTCATCTTTTCGTCATCTTTTAGTATTTTGTGCTGTATGGGTATTATATTGATAATCCTTAAACAAAAATATACAACTACATAGCAAAATTCATTTAAAATTAGTTGGAAGAGATTTTATTATTAAAGTATTTATTACTTTGAAGTTAAATTTGTAGTGATCCAATATTGAAAGGACTATCATTCTCGCAGTTTCGATTTCAGTATTTGGAACAGAATTTGCTAGATTGAAGATATTGATATATCAATCATTACTTACAGATTTAACTTGCGATTTCAGCATAGAAGGAAATCCCAGGGTATAACTAATAAGCCCGATGGAGAATGTACAGGAGCCGGCGAGTCCTAATCTTTTCACGGACACCATATTAATCTGAGAACACACCACGAGCGAACTGAATTAAATTTCCTGTCTTGGAGCGATTTCGATAACAAGTTGGCACCTTGTATTCGTCAATAATGTGTAGCACGATGTTGAGAATTTTTCCGAACGTGAAAAAGGATAATAAACGCCTCAGATTCGGATTATGCATCGCGTCGTCTATTCGACGTAAAGCACGACGCGTGTGGTTTTCCAGTCTTTCGAAAAAGAATTCTTGAAAAGTGCCCGTTCGTCGCGCGGACATGAGTCTCGATTTTCGAAACAGACAAATTCCTCGATTATAAAATTTGATAAAATCTTTTCTAAAATTGATAAAATCAACAGTTTCTAAAGTTAACAAGATCCTAAGTTTTCAGAGTTAAGGAATTCCTCGATTTTGTAGATCATAATTTTTTAATTGAGAGAATTCTGATGTTTAAAATTTTCGGCTTTCAAAATAAATACAAAGTTCTCGATCTTCAAAATTATCAAAATCCTGTCTCCAAAATTGACAAATCTTTCACTCGGTTTTTTAAGTCTCGAAATTTTTGATTTTGTGCTTCTTTTTTCTTAAAACTCTGTCCTCTTGAGGCTTCTGTGGCACACCTGAGGAAATTCTTCTTCGAAAACGTTGGCGATGTGCGAATGTCCACTTCCGTCGACGTCTTGCGCTCCAACCTCGGACGTCTTCTTGTTGACGGTCCTCCCCAGCAATTCTCATCGGCAAACTACCCGCTCCCCCATTCTCTCTCACAGTTGCTCTCACATTCACACGTTCTCACATATACATGCATATCTTTGTTTGTCCATTGACTGTGATTCGACGACATCGGTTGCGACTGCGCGATCAGCAACTTTTTAGTAGATTTATCGAATTGCGATAAAAATGGCTTTTCAGAAGAACTTTTCAAAACAATTTGCTCTGTATGATATTTGTGTTTCTTGTGTTTATATTGGCTAAAAAACAATTAAAATAATTAGACATAAAAAATCAGATGTACGACGAAGAAGTGAAAGATATTACCCTACGCTTTCAAGATGGTGGGGGCTTACATCTTTGAAGAATACAAATAAAATTTGAAATATAAAATTTGCAATATCCAAGCAACAAACATATACGCAGTAGTAATAGCAGTATAGAACTTCAAAAAATTTTTTCCTAGTAAAATTCAACATAGCAATGTATTATGGAACTGTGCTTTTAAACATTAGAAAATCTAAACTCTTTTTTAATATTATATAATATTTATATAAAAAATAAAAATAAAAAATCATCCCAAATTTCTGAAAATCTTTCTAGCTACTGAATTCCAAATGACAGCAATTTAAATACCTTAAAGGTTTAAAAAGTTTAAAATATCAAGCTAAAATTATCCAAAATGATAACTAGTTAAAAGAATTTTCTAATAGTTCAAAATGTAACATATAAAATGTAGTTGAGAGAATTACACACCTACAATGAATTTTTTAATAACATAAAGAAATAATCGTATTTAAATTAGAAATATTTTACTTCTACTAGACACATTTTTAAAATATTAAATTTTGTTAACAATTGATTGTATAAAATTTTTGAAAAGAGAAAATTTTGAAGCAACATTTTTTATAACCGGCGCTTATTTGACAAAAACATAATTTTTGTAAAATGTATTTTTGCTTATTTATAATATGTATAAGAATATATATTATCAAATTTTACTAGATTAAAATACATATGTCTGTTGCTATTTATCGATTGCTTGCGTGTTTGACGTATAGCTTATGATATATAGTTAAATGGGAAATATGTATATCACGCGGTTTCCTCTAGTTTTGTATCTACAAAATTTTTAACAAAACTAGATACAAATTTTTTATTATATCGAAACTGTAAATAAACTAGTAAATAATAAAATGATATAATTGACTCTCGATAAGGTCAGATAATAAAACATTAAGGGCAATTAAGAGTCAATTGTTTTTTTATTAATTAACATTATATGTTATTTATGGCGCACTGTCTACAGCGCTTGACTCTTAATTGCCTTTAACGTTTTATTATCAAACTACTAAATGCTATCACGACAAATAAAATTCAAATAGATTAGTTCTAAGCGAAATGTAACAAATTAATTGCAATTATACATTTTAGATAACATGTATTAATAAAGAAATAAATAATTTTAAAACGTTATAACAATTTATCATTTTATTAAAGTAAATTAAAAATATATGTAATAAATTTGCATAAAAAGAATTTTTAAATTTCAATATGACAGTACCGACAGAAGAGGAAAATAATTTTACTTGTTAGAGTGTAATTACTTTTGTGTGCTGTTTCGAATTGAACCCCAGAGTTCATTTTTTTCGATCGCTACGATGATTTAAGTCGGCTTTAAGTCAGTGTTATGGATCCGCGCCTTTGGTGTCAAGTGTAACGCCTATCGAGCGCAAAAGGCGCCGAAGAATCAATTAAATATGAGCTTGCTATAGATACCCTATAGCACTTGCTACGAGCAACTTATACATTATTACTCACGTCTATTGTAGACGTAGTTACCATAACCGAGGTCCCATTAAAATAAATTGCTATATATAAAAGAAAGCCGAAGCTCACGCGTAAGACAAGATCTAAGGGTAAGGCATTTCTTTTAAGGAAGTCGCGATCAAAGATTGGAATGTGCATTCTAAAAATAACTAATATGATTATCAAAAGCAATGCACTTGCAATCGTATACGAAGAAATTTTATACGAAGAATTAAAGTAATTAACTTTCACTTTATATAACACAACATCCTTCTAACATTCAGAACGATATATTTTAACAATACACGTAGAGAAAGAGAAGAAAACAACTGTAATAATTTCGATTTAAATTAATATTTTCTTATACACTGATAAAATTTATCAGCATGCTGGATTATTAGAACTACCATAAAAAGAAGAAATTAAAACCGTCTACGAAAAGAATAAAATTTTATGCTTGTTAGGTTTTCATTTTTGTATATTAATATTTGATTGAAAAGAATAACACAATTATAAGATAGCTATAATAAAATTTTACTTTTACATTTTATTCTGTCCCTCAATTCGACTTCTCTGTTTTTAGTTTCACAAGAGTCATTTGAACATTTAGGTTTAAACATTTAATGTATATAATTAAATCACAAACTAGATAGCACATATATATATCATGTTGAATACACGAGAAGTCCATCCTCTCGACACAGTGAATCACATCAAGCTAATAAATAAATTATAAATAAGTTACACTCAACCATCTTATTACACCGCGAAACTCAGACCAGCGGATGTTTCCTCGTGCAACGATGAGAGATCGCCAAATTTTTCGCGTAGGAAACTAAGCACTAACGTACGATCACGACTAAAATCTCTTTTTGCAAAGGCAAAACATTCGCGTATCGTACTGAAAGAGAGAAAATCCGCGTATCTACCTTGCCAAACGGATACTGAGAGCTATGATGGCTGAGAGATAGCGGTTCACCGTAACGGGGTTACGGGTTTCTTTTGAGCATAGTGATCTGACGGATGACATGAGCCTGTTCTCGGATGACATAGGGCGAGAACGTCCACGTGTTTTCTCGCTTAATTTACGGAGTAACCGATGTGAATGATGGCCGATAACCAGGAAACCATCGCGTTTGTTCACACGATCGCTGATATATCGAGATCGTGTATAGCAGCCCTTAGCTAACGCTGCCTGTTTATCTCCTTTTGTACATGACATTTACTTGCTAAGCAATTTATTTTCAAAAGCAACTATTAACCATGAGAATAGATAATAATTTTATTTTTCATGGCTTTATATTGAAGTATAAATGCAAATAAAAGTGCTGCCATATTTAACATAATAAAATAAGAATAATTAGAGAGAGAGAGATATAACATGTCTAAAATATTATAAATAATATATTTATAATATATAATGTAAGAAAATGGCAAAAAGGTATCATAACAATATTAATTAACAAATTAATATAATCAATTAATCATATTACAAAATATATAAATCCAATTATAATGTAGCTAATGTAACTAAAATGTTAGAAATCGAATTAAACTATCTTCAAATTACTTTTATCAATTTTTATATAAATCAAACTCTAATTAACGTAATAGCAGCATTAAATAATAATTTTTTTCTGATGATAAGTTACAAGAAGACATAATTATTTTTTCGTTTATCTTTTCTCGCAATTTCTTTTGATATTAATTAAAAATAATTAATATAATTATTTATAAAAACAAAAAATATATTACATTCATCGAGGAAAGTAGAGACTAGCACATAATAGCGAATAATTTACATCAAAAGGTCTCTATCAATCGCAATCGATTGGAGATAGTCGGAAATTTGCGAATTCATCGGGAATTACTAAAAAATGTAGTTCTCGGACCTATAGACGAAAGTAGGATTATATACGTTTCCTAACACGAGCGGTGGTAGCGCGCAACGCCTCAGCTAGCAATTCGCTCGTCAACAATGCATGAGAGTCGTTACGTGGAAAACGCGACCTTTCCCTGTCGCCTCCATCGGTATACTTTTCCGATCGTAGAAGGTAGGCGCGACATTTTCCACACCGCATCGCTCGATGCGCAAGCACGGGTAAGAAGACACGCGATGGCATTTCATTGGCCGTTGAAACCTCCTTCCAACATGATAATAAAATTATCAGATAAAGCAATACGCCAAATTTTCATCATTTATGCTTTTCGTATTATTAGGGAAGCATTTTTCTATATCTTTCACTATTTTATTGAACTCAAAGTGTTATTATTATTCAAGTAATCACGCAAACGTGATTACTGATATATCACGATTTATCACTGACTTTTCCGATTTTCATAAGCTCTGTAAAATGAAATATGCAATCTGTGTATTTTATATACTTTTAGCTGCGTAATCATTCCTCTGAACAAAAAATTGTTTATGTCAAAGATATAAAAATTTCAATTGTAATATTGATAAAAAAATAATATAATATGTCTTACGAGCCATTCTTTATATGCTCGCTTATTCTGGCTTTGATGAAGTCTCTGAAGTAGAAATTATTACATTGTTGATACTTTAAAGCTACATGTATAAATATTATCAATTACAAATTAATTGTAAAGTATGATGTTATATGTAAAATAAAATGTATAATTTAATTTAATAGATCATTATTGATGCTGACGCACTTAAAGGGCAAGGACATGCCGACGTTGCATAGTTTATAAACTTTTCCATTAGGTATACAAAATCATAAATAAACCGTTCTCACCTTGTAACTACCTTTGATGTGCAACATTATTACTGCATTAATTATGATAAAGATACTTACTAATAGAACAAGTTCACACCATTCATACGTGGTTATAGCAATATTATTCTCAAGGTTGCCGCAAAACACGGATTTTGGTAGAAGATTTATTTAATTTTTCCACCTTTACACAAAATCCATATTGATGAGCAACGAAACGATAGAAGAACCTTCGCAAGCATACACATATTTAAAAAGTAAATTTCTTAACGAGATGTTGTTTATTAAAAAGAGACAAGCACAAAAAGGTACAAAAACTCACTAACGCAGTAGTCAATTTCTAATGTACATTTCAGTCAGGCAAGATTAATTGTAAACAATTAATGAATAATTAATTAATTATCAATAATAAATCTATAACAGGAATAAGATGGCTACACTTATATTACTATTAACGTTAAGTTACGATATTAGCAAAAATATAGTATCATCGCTGTATTAAAACGGAACTCAACGAGTGCGTTACCAACCGTGCGACTTGTAGTGTGCGTGTATGGCGACCGGTACCGGGTATGGCTTCGGCACATGCACCGGCACGGCCACGTGCACCGGATAAGGTCGGTCCACGTGCACGATCTTCTCGAAGGCAACGGGATACGGTTTCGGAACCGGTACTGCCACGTGCACCGGCCGATCTACCGGGATGTGCACCGGTTTCTCGATCGGCACTGGGACCGGCCGGTCCACGTGAACGATCTTCTCCACGGTGACGGGATACGGTTTAGGTACCGCCACTGCCACCGGCACAGCTCGATCGATATGAACCGGTACGGGTACGGGGAACGGTATGTGTTTGGTGACCGGCACTGCCACGGGCACCGCAACCGGTTGCGGTATCGGATGCGGCACCGGCTGCGGAACGGGCACAGGCACTGCTGCTGAAAAAGAATACAGAGATGTTACTCACAGACGTGTCCATTAATATGTAAACAATTAAAATAATTACAATATTAGATCTAGTTTTACATAATGAATAAAATCCAAAGCAACTAAATAAAATCACGTCTTCCTTCTTTTGTAAAACTTTAGGTCAATTTATGAACGATTTCTTGAACGTTTGATATTATCAAAATGTTTTTAAGTTAATTCTATCAATATGCTTCAATTTCAGAATAAATTTAATATCAATAAAGCATCTCCGATAAGTTTACTCACCGACTGGATGTCCAACGACGGGGGGTGATGGTTCCGGTATGTGTCCCGGTATATGTACCGGATGCCCTGCGTCTGGCGCCGGAATCTCGTAAACGGGCGGTGGTGGCACTGAACCGTACACGTGTTCCTGATATTCCTGTAGACTGTATCCCAAGTCGTCCAGACCTCTTTTTCCATGTTTTTTTGCTGTTACAAAAGCGCTGTGACGTTGTTCTGAATTCCTATCAACGGTAATGGCTGCACTACTGGCTAACACCAGCATTATTACCTGTAAAAACGTGACGAAAGGATGTCAAGACGAATGGTTAACGTTTTTGCATAGAGAATTCTTGGACGATTTATTTTTAATAAATTTATTATATAAAATGTTGTACAACAATTTAATCAACGATGTCAGAAGCTGCATCAGATTTTCCCGAATTTCTTCGAAAAATAAAAGTCTGATTTCAACCAAGTTTTGAAAAAGATTTGATTTCTACATTTCAATTGCACCGATTCAGTTGCTTTCATTTGCATTTTTATTGCGCGGTATTAGATTACGATTAGTTTAGATCGTTTTAGATCGCACGAAGTATTATAAACGACGCACAATCGTTTTTCGCAATTCACAAACAATGCACAAGTCACTAAATCAACGTGTCGCGTTCTCCATCTTTCGTCACGATGCATCCGAATGTAAATCGCGCGGAATCGAACGCGATCAATGATAATAAAATGAGCGAGAATTCGCGCTGGTACCAGAAGGAGCCTCATGATCGGTCGCTCGAGGGTTCCAGTTGCCGATCGCGATGCCGACGAAAAACTGAGTTCGCTCCGGAATCGTGACCCCCATATGTATTTATAGGGCATCAACCGATGCGACGCATCGCCCGAACGAAGAAGAGGAGCGATTCTATGGGCCGATACACTTTCGCTGCCACCTGGGCGACAGCCAAATGGCGACCGCTTTTCTCTCCTAGGAGTCAACGAGGAAGAAAAATCCTAGAGCATACATTAGTGGCGGAGTTAGTCGGAGGTTTACTAACGATCATTTGGTCTTCTAGATCGTTAGATAGCCGCGATCGCGCCCGATACGTGATTCGATTCAATCGCGCCGTGGCACACGATTGGAATCGGTTCGCGCGAAATGCATCGATAATTGTATTATAAAACATGCGTTAACGATTGATGCTTTAGACGATTTGTAATTTGTATCAGAATTTAGCATGGAGTTCTATTTTATGCTCCGTGTAATACGGAAAACATTTGAAAAATACATACACAGTTATACATATTAAAATACATCGATATATAAAAATATAAATGTATTTTAAAATCTGATACAAAGTATAGATAGTTTAAATTGTTACGAGATAATGCAGTTCGTCGAATAAATTGATAATTTCTTAACAGAATAAATTAGTTTATAGTAATCAAAGCAATCAATCAGTAATATGCTGTCGTTAAATAAAAATATCCTGTGTACGATCTCAAGAACAGAAAAGTCTAAATAATGTCAATTTGACATCATATTGACCAAATTTATGTCATTTTTTGGTCATGATTGAAATCTCGATCTAAAAATCAAAAAGACATAATAAAAAAAAAGTCAATATAAAAGTTATTTTTAAGTCATCTGAGATCGAGACTTCAATCATGACCAAAAAATGACATAATTTGGTCAATATAATATCAAATTGACATTATTTTGACTTTTCTGTTCTCCTTGGGATAAACTACTTGGGTAGAATAGAAAGACATGATGACATTAAAATGACGTCAAAATAAGGCTAAAATGACGCTTTTGACATCATTTTGAGGTCATTTTGATGTCATTTTAACGTCATCATGACTTTCTGTTCTCCCTGGGAAAAGCGAGCGTTTCTTAACAATAAGTTAACGAATTATCATTGATGTAATTCGTGGATTTCGCGCAACAGCGAGAGACGAAGATATACGGCAGCAAATGCAAATGGCAACTCCGGTTTCTTTCAGCGTCCCCCGGCGTCCTTTATTCGGTCATCGAGATCGAGACGGGTGAGTTTTCCTCTTCGTTTCCGCGTTAACCGCGGGGACTTTCCTAACTTTCATTTTCTAAGCCTAATGCCGGCCACGCTACTCGCCATTCATTATTCATCGGCAAGTTCGAACCGGCAAACGCGTAACAACACGCCCAGTGACGCTGACCAAGGTTCGCCAGCCACGTATCGTGAATTAGCGGAATGCACACGTACGCGGTGGTGAGGTGGTGTAACAAAGAAACGGCTCGGTAAACGTGCAATCCGAGAGTTTTGACGGGGAAACAATGTTGTTACGAAGAAACGAGGAACACGTTCGTTGCTTGAACGGTTCTTCTTTCGTTTCCTTCATGAACTTCGATGAAAGCCTAAACTTTAATTCATTTCCATTTCTGCCTTCTATTCTTGCGTACAAATATTAACAACTTTATTGTAATTATATTTAAGTTCTTAAAATACTATTTGCCAATCTAATAATAATATTTGCAAGGAGTTAACACATTAATCTACATCAGAGGTGGCCAAACGGTCGATTGCGGATACTCGGGCGGTTGATCGTGTAATAACGTGAAATTCACAATACAACAATTGTAATGGCAATGTAACCATAATTAATTTAATTGTTGCTGTTTTATGCCCAATCGCAACACAAACGTACAAAATAAAATAAAAATGCTTACTTCACATATAAACCTAAATCGCTGCGACAGGGAACCATAAATCGCGATGGGATGAGGAAACTGAGAGTAGATCTTGGTGCTTCTAACAATAAGTTTGACCATGGCACCTCTGATCTACATTATCTACATCTTCCTGATGCATCATATAGGAGAATAGTATTTAAAAAATTAGCTGTTGCAGTTCTATTTATCAACGTTCATCCATCACTCATGCAGGCAGCATTACATAGCGCGCGAAATTCTTAGGCGTTTTCCTTTTCACCGTACGTGCGCGGAAGTGCGTTTCCAGGCATAATTAAATAGGTATAGGGATGTAGGTAAGTAGTACAGGTGCTTTAATCGTCGAATATAATTACGGCGTCAACATCGCGAGCACAAGTTCGTAATCAAGTGGAAAACTGGTGTCGTTCTTGGCAAAAGACACATGTACTTATAATATTAAATAGTATTCAGTTATTATTTAATATATGAATCTTAAATATTAAATGTTTAATATATATGGCAGGGGCGTAGCCAGGATTTTATTTCGGGGGGGATTTTAAAAAAATTAAAATCACAGAACTCATAACTTTTTAAATTAAATAAGATAACAATATCGTTCAGGACATTTTCTTTAGACCTTAGAGTATTTACCATTTCTTTCTCGGCTTTCAACCTTTTATTTTCATATTTGGTTCCAAAATTTCGGGGGGGATTTATCCCCCTAATTTCCCTCCCTGGCTATGCCACTGATATATGTAAGCATTCTGATGAATCTGCATGAATCAAACTTTTATAATCAATAATGTAATCAATTTAATATTAATTTTTTTATTGATCTTTTTATCGAATAGATTGATTTAATATTAATTAATATTTATCATATTATAGTTCATAATGTTCTTTATAATACATACGTTTATTATCTTATTCCATTCGCTACAAAGCTGTACCTGTCTAACGTTATTTTAAAATGTCGCCGCAAACTGGATTCATCGCAGGCAACTTTCATCACCGGAAGCTCGTGGTATCGATCGACAAGGGTGAGTTTCCGATTTGATCGTAAATGGGAACTTGACCTGTTCCTCGATCTGGATCCGTCAAGGCGTCACTGGTACGATTCGCAAATATAAAAGGCTTCCGTTGTTACGATCTTATAAACAGTTTGTCCACGACAAGAGAGCAATGTCGAAGATTCTTGTAAGTAGCCACACTACTTCATTTAAGTAGCGTAAATCGAGATTAACGTTTATAGATATAGGCCCGTATTCCTCTTTTATCGATAAAAGTGCCTTAAATGTGGCTTCGCAGCCAATCAGGTGGCTTCTAAGCCTCTTTTAGCGGCACTTTTATCAATAAAAGAGGGTACAGAATACGGGCCATATAGAATATCTGAGTTCTAAAGTAAGCATTCAATTGTTTCCATAATTGAAACTCCGAAGTATCTTCATTAAACTTATTCGACTTTTCTAGTAATTTATACAACGCATTAAATAATTAAAAGTTTTGCAAGACATTAATTTATCGAAATTTGAATTTTTTTACGTTTGAATTTGAATTTCAGCTGTTCCTGACATTATTATGCACCTGTGCGTTCGCGTCGGTGCCGAAAGATGCGAAACAACAAAAACGGGGTATCATCGGTAATGATGCATGGATCGGTCTACCAAGCTCTTACGGACATGGACAACCGTGGTCGATCGATCACACCCCCTGGAAAGGACTCAAGCTCCCCGAAGTCAATCTGCACGCAGGGTAAAAATATATAATACACTTATTGAAAGTAATAAATAAGATTTAGATATATTTTAGAGTAATTTAGAGTAATCCCAGAAAACACAGAACATTGCAGCAGCATTGCGGCAATGTTGTAATATTGTAGCAACATTACAGCAATATTGCAACATTGCCGCAATGTTGCTGCAATGTTCTGTGTTTGCTGGGAAATCTCTAAATTGTATAGGCGCGGTTTGCGTTAAGTTTTAATATTTTAAAATAAAAATTCTAATTAAATGATATATAAAATACTATTTAATTAGAATTATTTTAGCTGAAGGAGAAATCGCACGGACATCATAGAGAATCCGAGCATTAGAAATATTTCTGGAAGGATTATTTTTTTCCTTGCAAATTATATATCTTCATTTCGATATATTCTGGTTTGTTTAATATACTTCCTAAAATTATAGGATAATAATAATGAAGTTCATTTTAATATTAAATTTATTTTATTCACTTTAGAAAGACCAAAACCCATGGTCGAAAAACGTCGCGAATCGCGATATATTAATTTAAATTAAATTGGCCAGTTGTGTGTCGAAACAAATCACTTCTGTGGAATAATGAAGTTAATCGTTATATTCACGAACATTTCGTATCGGTTGGCAGGTTGGATCTGGCAGGTGCGACTTATGGTAGAAGTGGAATCGCTCTGACACCCGGAATTCTGAAAACTCTCCCAGTGTACATAACGAAGCACGTGATAGTGGAAAAGCCGGTGCCAGTTCCGGAGCCGGTAATCATAGAGAAACCGTATCACGTGCCGATACCGATCGAGAAGATCGTTCACAAACCGGTCCCCATTCCTATACCGGTACCTCAGGTAACGTCTCGTCCATTTTACTTTCATTGACGCGCGAAGTCTGTTAACAATAATCACTCTTCCTTTTGCAGGAAATTTGCGGAAAGCAATGTGTAAAAACGATCGTGGAAATTACTTAATGTTTAAATTAACATTGATAAGCGAACGTTTTGAGTTAATATTCTAAACACATACAATCGCGATTTGCATTATAATGAAGAATATCTTCCCCATTCAATCATACCTCGGAAGCTTATTTTTAGAAAATAATCCTTCCATTCCCAATTATAATTCAAAGCTACGAATGATCTAATACTTAAAAAAAATCATTTCTATAAATTTCTCTTTAAAATCATAATCGGAACTCTATTG
>NJRL01000083.1:135899-154018 GCA_003063815.1 Aphaenogaster rudis
CCTTTGCATATAATAACACATATGTTTATAACAAAAATATATCTTAGCAAATATTAATAAATATTACATAAACAACGTAATAGCCCTGTTTACAAAGTAACGCATAAAACTAATTGTCAAAAGACTTTTGAGCGCTACTGTATATTCCTGATCATGTTTCGCAAAACGTTGATTTAGACTTGAAACGTTAATTTAATACGTGCGTTTGAGATTTATTAAAAACTTATTTATTATTAGAAGACTTTTAAGAAATGTTTTATTCTTTCAGACGGAACCGCGTGGACAGTTCGACGACGCGGAAGTGCCGCAAAGTTCCGCGGAAAATCGCGAGCGATCGAGCGAGCCTCCTGTAGGCAAATGGAGAAGCAACGGCGAGGCTCTCGAGCCGAAGTGGCGAGACGGCGACTCCGTGCCTCTGTTACCATTCTCTCATTACCGGTCCTACACGAGGGACGAGGTCGAGGATGTTGAGCAGGAGGACTTACCGGAGACGAGTCGCCGACCGTTCAAGTACCATTACGCGATCGATCAACCGGATCATCCTCGAGGGAGTCCAGGTAGACGATTTCCGCCGGATGACTATGACCATGAAACCCCGTATCGAAGTCGAGACTACGAGAATCCCGATGATGATTATCCGCGCAAGAGACGTCGTCCGTTGAAGAATCCGCAAAATCCGACGTTCTACGAGGAAACGATCGATAGCGCGGCAAGCAACGACGGGAAACGCGGTCGTAACGTCGTCGACGGTTCGTTGAACGACCGGGAAGTTACCTGGAGGTATCGTGAAGCCTTCCAGGCTCGTCCTAACGATTACGAGCACGAGTTCAGTGATGAGGAGTACCTGAGGCCTCGCCCGAGGAAGAGACGACCACCGCAGAATTACGAGTTCGCTCTGGTGAACGAGGCATCCTCTAACGATGGGGACGAGGAATCGAGAGATTCTCCTCGCTATCTGCCGAAGGGCGACGAGAATCTCCCGACGGAATCGTCCGACAAAGAGCGAGAGAACGCGCTCGAGTTGAAGTCGCTTCTGAAGATGCAGCAAGAAGAGGGCTCAAGCTTGTCGGAGATACTGCAGCGTAGAAATCTGACCCTGAGCGATCTCCTGAAGGGAAAGGCCGACGTGATCAACGCCCTGAAGTCAAGGATCGCTGACGAATCCGACGAGTACATCGAGGAGATGTCCAGAGTGATGTCCGACTCGCTGATGAAGCTCGCCGCGACGGTAACACCACCCTGGGGGTCTACGCAACCGTCCGCGACGTTCGAAAGTAGCACGATAAAAATTACGACCATCTCGAGTACGACTCCGGATAGCTCGGTATCCCAGATGACGACCGCCATGGATGAAACTTCGGAGAGTCTCGAGGAGATTTCCACGAACGACACGAGCCGCATCAAAGAAGAATCGGATAACGCCGAGGTGACGCAATCCGCGCACGATTCCTCGTGGCTGAGAGCTCCGACGACTCCCTCGACGCTTTCGACGGTGATTACCACGTCGACGTCACCGCCGATCGCGGTGAACTCCGCGGAGTACTTTTTCAACGACGACGGCAACGCGGAATCGACGAACGACCGCGCGACGAGGTTCGAGAGTCTCGACGAGGACGAGATCATGGAGTTCTCGGACTTCACGGATTTCAAAAAGGGGAAGAGTTCGGCGGCGCCGGTTTGGTCGAATCCGCCGAGCGAGAAGATCGTCGAGACGCAGCAAGCGCCTCGCGATACCGAGTCCACTTTGAGCATCGAGCAGATTCTCAATCCCACGGAGCGGACCAAGCCGGTGGAAGGTCGTGAGAACGATCAGGATGACGACACCGGCAATAATAATGATAGAAAAACGATTCGGGATAACGGTCAATCAGTTCCTATCGGCGTGCCCACCGCGGAGGATTACAACACGTTCATCGAAGCTGAGTATCCGAGCGACGCTCCAAACCTTGAAGACGATGAGAAACAAAGTAAAATAAAGGATCACTCGAGTGAAATTGACGCCGTTGTGGGTCAGGTTGAGAAGAAACAAACTGCGAATCCGGCTGATGATAGAAAAGAGCCACGTGAAGACAAGAATCACTCGGCCGAGTATCATCAGGTGGCTCAATTGCCGGGAGAAAGAACTCGCGATCGCGCGTTGGAGAACCATCAAGGTACAAGACGCTACGAGGAGGTCGTGTCCGAGATCGAGCCGGAGGCGCGAGCGGAAATCTTCGAGCTGTTCGCGTCCGGTTCGGCCGGCAAGAGACTGGAACGTCTTCTCAAGTCGAGGAACATGAGCGTGGAGGAGCTGATAGCTCTGCGTCAAAGAGGCTCCAGCAAGGTCCACTTGACGGAAGTGTCGCGACTGAGAATGTCCAAGCCGAAGAATCATCAAACTTTAGAAACCTCCAATGTGAACAACGGAGAGATTTTCGTATCCACGGACAACTCTAACGAACATTTCGGTGAAGGTAAAAAGATCTCAGAAAAAGAAGACATGAAGCAAGAGGCGGAAGAGACAATGAATCAGTTCAAAGACATTATGAGCTACTTGCACAATCCGCTGTTCGACAAAGACGCGGAGAATATGTCAATGTCGAGATTGTTGGATCTCGTCGAGAGCGACAGAAACGCGCCAAGGGAAACAACGTACCCAGAAAACGATACGCTAAATACCGATGAGCGTACCGATGAGCTAGAGAATTCCCGTCGTACAGTGCAGATCGTCGATCTACTGACAACATTCGGTTCTCTGCCTTTCGCAAAGGACGTGCAGCGACAGTTCGAAACTGAAGTCGATAATAACGAAAACGAACTAAAAGTGAAGCTTCCAGTAGACAACGATAACGCGAGTGTAGTGGTGATCGATGAGGCGGAGAAGACCCTTCGATCGAATAACTCCAGCGAATTCCACGCCGGATTCGTCGAGGAGATCGTGAGGGAGGAACCGAACACTATCGATATAAAAACGGCGGTGTACGGCGAAACGGTGAGCAGCACGAACAGCGGACAAGAAAAGAAGACCCTGTCGAAGGTGAAGCCGAGCATAATAGCGAGCGGCGCGATATTGGGCGTGACGATCGTCGTGTTCCTGGCGATCTTCATTGTGTGTCGGATTCGGCAGAAACAGAAATACACGTACAGAAACACGTTCTCCCGTGCAGTGTTCCAAGGTCCGGTTATGGCAGCCAGGAAGCTGTCGAATTCTAGCAGTCTGAGCGCCGTGATGGTAAACGTTGTCGCCACGTCAACAACCAAGAGGCCCGAAAGAACCGAAACGCAGGAGGCCGTGGAGGAATTTGACGGCAAGAGTGACATGGACAACGACTCGTTAGACGCAAACGATAGTTGGGAGACCATACCCGATTACGCGAAGTAACTTGTCGGCACAATTGCGCGATTAGCCTATTAGTTTGGTGTAGAAGAGTATATCAATCATGTTTAATAAGTAAAACTTAAAACAAAATTATGCTAATTTTTGATTGTATTAATTCCATGGTAATATTTATTTTAAACGAAATTAAAAATTATTACCATCAGAGTTTTAATATCGTTTTCATCTCTAAAAAATGTTTTCTATCGTATTTTCGAAAATTCATTATTTAAAACAAAAGATAATAGAAATACGTGTAAATCTTTTACGCCAATCTAATAGAAAACTGCCAGTATTTTCCCATACTTATCAAGGATGAGTTATACCCGAAGGCTGATTGAATGTCCTTAGCGAGAGCTACATCGATCGTTAAGTTACTCATCGCGTTATTTTACTGAAAAGGAAGTAAACCAGTTCCATAGATGTATATATATACTTTTCTAAATTACAATCAACCGATACAAAATTACGATTTAAAAAGTTGCAATTAAAATATGCAGTTAAATTATTCTCTAAATATGATTTTTTAAACGTAATAAATGTGCATCTTCATCATAAAATTGCTCTATTTTGCTGAATTTTCATGTTTAGAATATAAGGCGTATTTATTTATAGGTTTATATATATATGTTATAAGAATTAAACTTTAAATATAAAATTGTAAATTTTATTCAAGAGCTTTGATTGATTCATGATTATCCATCTTTACTTAAAACTAATTATAACTTAATTACTCTAATTACTCACCAATATCTTTCGTAAGTAAAAACATCTCTAAGTATTGCTGAGACGGCGTTGTTAGTGTTTTGAAACACTTTGTTAAAGTACGAATACTGCCTCGCGATGTTTCGACATTGCTTCAATGCAGCCTCTGCGTAAAAATAAAGAATAAATCTAAGAATATGAAAACTAAAGATTATAATTTATAAATTACAGATTATACTAAATTGCAATATAAATTTATCTATTATTGATATGAAATTAAAATTATTATCTTTTATATATCTAGATTATGTCTCTTATACACATCTAGATGTGTATAAGAGACAGATGCAGCCTCTGCGTAAAAATAAAGAATAAATCTAAGAATATGAAAACTAAAGATTATAATTTATAAATTACAGATTATACTAAATTGCAATATAAATTTATCTATTATTGATATGAAATTAAAATTATTATCTTTTATATATCTAGATTATTCTATAAAATTATTATCTTTTATATAATTAATATATTAATATATGAAATTAAAATTATTATCTTTTATATATCTAGATTATTATATAAAATTATTATCTTTTATATATCTAGATTATATATCTAGATTTTATATAGACGATACATGGGAGAATATAAATTCGTCTTTCGGATAAAACAGTGTAAAATAAGGTAAAAACAATGTTTACACACCTAATGTAGGACTGCCTTTCAGCTCGATCATATCATTAGTCTTCATGTATAAAACTGTATTATAACTGCTTGGAAGCATATCCAGGTAAGGCTTCCACTTGGAGTTCTCCTTGTGTCTCTCTATGAGAAGCGCTATGGCCAATGCCACTTGCGGCATATGCTGCACCAGCGGATCATTTTGCAGAACGGTCAATTCCAATGCTGCAGTATATGTACTGAAGATGAGTGCCCTGGGTATCTCCAGAATCAATTGGTTCTCGGCGAAATCGATCTCGGCCTTCAGTCCCAGATCATATCCTGGAAAATCGGCGATGCTCAAGCCATCCACCTGTGCTCCATTCTCCGTTAGCCAATTCATAAATTGTCCAATCCCCTGGGATCGCTGGGATGATTCCGTCTTCATCTCCTCCAGACGTTTAACCTTCAGCAGAACTTCCGATATATCCAAGTAGTTGTTCCATGACTGCGTCACATACGCTGGATTGCTGCTCACTGCAAACGCACCAAAATAGCATATAAAAACAAATAATACTCTCAACGATAACTATAGAACAGATTCAAACAATCAAGGTATGTGAAAGCAGAGTGTAGTACTGTGAAACATATATATAAAAAAATCCTTGACACATATTCATTCTATCTGAACCCTAATTTTAGACTCCTTATTCTTTCATTTATTATCAAATGTCATAAAGCAATATAAAACCTTTTTCATGGAAAATGCAAGGCTTTTTCTCCGACGTGCTGGAAGATGCCGAGGAAAAACTCGACCTGCAGGAATACTCACGATGAAAGAGTTTCTCGCACAGGACATTGAGCTCGTTCCTCTTCGCCGCGGATATGTGCCTCTGTTGCGGTGACGGGCCCGGTTGTTTACCTCTGGACGATGCATGAGCCTTCTTCCTGCCCATTTTTGTCTACTATCTCACGGCGCTCTCGTGGCTCCCATTCGCAGTCAGATGCATTATAGTGCGTAATGCGCGGCGCCTACGACGACCAGCGAGAACAAACAGTTTTCGCCGCAACGAAAATAGCACGTACGGGCCGCCTGCGTGCGACGCGGGTGTCGAAATATACGCGCGACATAACCTCCAAAAGACGCGAGCGCGATCCCCGCGTGCCGCGGCTCCCGTCGGATCGCCGCGCCGCACTCTATTGATTTTCCAATTTCTGCCAGGGGTCACCTACTTTCGCGGCTACTTCCCGGCTGGATCGCCCTCGATCATCCGTGTTCCATCCGAATTACACAACCGGGACAAATCCGTGATACACACGCGCCGTCGAGACGACACGAATTTCGATGTCTTCGCTGCAAATCGGCGCGCAATCGTTACGCCAAAAATTCATGATTATACATAACAATAAACTGAATCGATGCGAGACTAATTCGGTTATGTAATTTCTAAACATGTATCCCATGTACATACTTCGCAACTTTAATATGTTTGTTCCAATATACAGTGATTTGTTCAAATAAGATTAGATTATTAACATGAATATATCGATTTATAAATAAAAACGGAATGCATTATTGAATTAATTTTCTTTTTATATATACTGTGATCTGCGTTTCGTGTATCTTATGTTTGTAAATTGTATATATATAAATGTGTGTAAACAGCATATCTCTGTGTATGTAAATTTATATTATATAATTTTTATCTCTAATTTTTTTATAAAAAGTATATATTTGAATGTGTATATTTTATACATTAATATATATATGTACATTATATATTCATGTACAATTATATATATATATATATATATATGTATACATATGTGTGTATATATATATATATATATATGTATACATATGTGTGTATATATATATATATATATATGTATACATATGTGTGTGTATATATATATATATATTAAAACATATATTTATTTTAAAAACAAAATTTTTTTCTAAAATTTTCATAAACATCTAATTTTACAAATTATATTAATATAAGAACCCTTTTTTTGTTAGACATGTAATTTAACCGTGAACATAAAATCCACTTAACGTGGATAAATAATCCATTATGTTAAATGGCATAACAAAACATAATACAATAAAAGAGCGAATACTTAATTTTCGCGCTGCAAAGTAGAAGATGAAAACTCATAAGATGTTCAAGAGATATAAATAAAACCATACATGATACTATACAAAGTACATCATAGTACATGATTTGTGTGCTAAAAGGTTATTTATAGAATTTAAAAGGTTTATTGCAGAACCTAGAAAGAAATACTACAATGGGAACGTTTATGAATATGTGTGAATATATAGGATTTGTCTACAAAATAAATTACGGTGGCATTGTTTATTTATAATATAATTTTAATATATTCAATTTATATTACTTAAAACGTAAGTTTTGCGTATCTCTAACACGCTGTTTTCTTATCATGATATAAAATATAAATCTCTTCCTCCCCCCTCCTCATCCTTAATACATTTTTTAGAGAAGATAATGCCAGGGTTACCAAAGCAAAGAAATAAGTTGTGTCTCATTAAGAGTATAGAAGTCATTATTGAAAACTTACAGTTATACACATTTTGTACTCAATATATATATCAATCAATGTATATTTTCGTAACATTATATTTGATTATGTATTGTGCAATGAAATAAGTATATTACACATTCTACACTACCCCAAATTTTGCCGTAGTTTCTTTGCAGCGGAAAACTCTTATCCTAAACATTAAAAGATACAGATACAGTCACAATATTGTTATATATATATATATAGCATTATTTTATACAGTCTAATCTCTAAATAGAGCCATACAGATCACGGGATCTCATACTTTCTGTTATTCCAGTAACTCGATGTTGTATAAAGTAAAACTATAAATTTAACTACTTTCGATACTGGATACCTTGTAGGTATCCTAAAAAAATTAATGCATCATGAGCATTGATAAAATGATTCTTTCCACTTTTAAACATCTTCTTTTTCTTATTGATGAATATAGATAATTTTATAAACAGTAATTTCTTATCATAAAAATCCAAAACATTCACATACTTGTAATCTTGTTCGATTACTTTCAACGCAGGTACACATCACAGCAACTCCGATAGTACGAATCTATATCATTTTCACTCCTTTCAAGAAAGTAAAATCGTGATATATAAAAGTCAGAATTGTATTCGATTAAATTAACCCATACAAGGGTACCAGCTTTTCGTATCATTTTGCCTGTGGCAAAGATGGTGCGTGATACATGGTCCCACGTATTTATCACAAAAATACTAAATATACCGCAGTGTGTACCGATACGTTGCGAAAGATTATTAATCGTTGAAGATTATAAAACTCATAGTACATAAATATATAAGTTATTCTCCATCCGAAAAATAGTAGATATAGGAGCATAGACACTATATAGTCAACTTTACAAAAATCTCCAACTTTCGCAAATGTCACTTTAATTTTGTTTGCTTTATTCGACTTCGTACCAGTATCATCTCGTTCATTTTTATTGCGTGGTGGTATCGGAAATGCTCTGCCGCCATGTGGCGTGAAAAGGAATTTTCAAGATCTTGACTCGTGTCTTGGGCAATGCGGTTAAAAGAAGCTTTTGCAATTGTGGCAACGGTAAAATGTCGACTTGCGGACTTGTCAGGTGCGGCTGTTGCTTATCGTCGCCTATAAAATATTAAATAACATTTCACAATATATTTAATCATAGAAATAATAACGCTAATTAGCTAGCTGATAGTATAACTAGCTTTACAACTCGATGTATACCTTTTTGGTTCTCGTTCTCATCCTCAACATCCGCAATTAATCTTAAGCAGGGAACAGGTTTTAAAACTGGTATAGAATCCCCAGTAACCTGTTTACTCATGAGGTTGCACTGATCAACGAACAGTTCCGTAACCCTGAGTAACTCGAGCGTAACGCCCCATATGAAATGCGTCAAATTGTCTGACAATTCTGTGACTCCTCCGAGCACCATGTTGTTGGATGTCGCCGATTGGGATATATAAGTCGGTATGATTAATAACCTTTTAATATTCTTGCAATTAGCAAGACATTTATCAAAACCATTCTTCACATCAAAATTAACCAATTCCATCTGACTCAAATTCTCCAACTTCGATACGCCTTCAAGGATATCAAACGTGCAACAAGATCCTTGACCTTTTTCGAGTCTAAGACGTTCCAATTTATTTAAATTGATTAAAACGGTAGTTCCAAACTTGTCAGGGAAGTCGGAGCATTCGCCCAATTCTAACGTTTCCAAGTTTGTCAATGCTTGTACAACATCAATTTTTTTCTTTCCAAGTTCTTTAACTGATGTTAAACTCTGTATATAAAAGAGAAATTATATATCACAAAATCTTGTAATATTGAATAATCAAATAAAACACAAATATCAAAATGAAAATTATGTTGGAGAGATATAGAGATTCTTACCAATTGTGTTAAGTGCTTTAATTCCTGCAAAGGTGTAAGATCTTGATGTAATGACATTCCAGTTATTGCTTTGAGTCTAAGTTCCTGACATCGACTCAAGTTCCCAATCGACTCTAATGTGAGAGAGTCGCACTTGATCGACATTGCACTGAATACCTCCAACTGTGGACAACTCTTAATCACTTCTTCTACAACTATAACGGGACATCTGCACAGTTCAAGCTTCACAAGACTGGTCACTCGTGGTATGACAGTTAAAAATTTCCTCCAGATATTGTCGGATTCGCCAGCGACTAGCATTTTCCTGAGATCTAGATGCTGCGTCCCACGTCTCTGTAACGTATCCGCCAAACCATCCCAGTCAGTTACCTGACTGTTTTTCATCCGTACGGTCTTCCATAAAGATGGATGTGCAGCGAGATCACGCCACATTTTACAAACTCGCGCGGCTCGCAGTAACTCTTGGACCTTAAGGTATTGGAAAATACGCAGCAGGGCATGATAACCGGCGCAAACTGAGTTCATGAAATTTTGCTGTTGCTCTGATTCCTGTTGATTTTGCTTCCTCCTGAAAATATTAAAAAACATACATTTTAGGAATCTGATAGCAATTACGTTTATGATAATGCTTATATCGTGTCGCATGTCGAAAAAGCAAATCATCTGTTAAAATTTGTAAGATAAAGACAAGAGTTTATTTTTAAAGAGGCTTTTAAAGACGCAACAAAATTATTTGTACATACTATTTTCGGCATAAAAGCCTCTGATAAAAATAATCTCTGATAAAAAATTTATATGTTCCTATCAAAACAGTAATAAAGATTCAAAACAAAGAAATAAATATAGAAATAAAAAGGACATAGGATTGGAGGAAAAGGATTGTGAGAATTTATGGGAAAACGCACTAAGATTTTTTTGTTTCAGCTCGTACACATGCCTTTATATCTGCAAATATAAAAAGTAAAAATGAATTAGATTTTTCCCACTGAAGCACTTATCAGTAATTTTGTAATTGCAGCATGAATGTAAACATTCATATTTAAACATAAATGTGCATTTTAACATCGAATAAAACTAATTGTACAAATTAATTTATCTTGAGACACTACAATTACATAAAATACTGTGACAACCATGAGTGCACCTCTTATTTGTTTCTTACATTTGTTGTAAATTTGGCCGCATTTCTAAGAAGCTAAGGCAGTGTGCTTCGGTCATAAGATAAAATCAAATTCATTTTTAATGTTCGATTTTTATATTTCCAAATATAATAAGCATCAGTATATATATTGCATTTACAATTTTATATATCACTATTTACAATATAAAACTAGTAATAAAATGTCTATTGCCATACGTGTTGCCATATAAAGTAAAACTCTAATGTACAATCTTGTACACTATGAAAAATGTTTTATAATATAAAATCTATCTCTAATGTACAGCTTGTACAATATATAAAAAAATAAAAGAATATAACATTTTTTATATAATTAGATAAAGCGTGTATTATTATAGAATATTTTTTATTAAACTTTGTAAATACAATATGTACACAAAGCAACTGCCAAAACCTCAAAAGAGAGTTGCCGTAACTTAAATTATTTTTAAAAAATATTCTAAATGAGAAATAAAACAAGAATGCCTATATGTTTCAAGCACATACACTTACTTGCTATTTTTAATTTTTATTACTGTACCCACTTTACTTGATAACAACTGTTGATGATCTGTTTTAATTGTTTCAGTTTCCATACTTGCTTCAAGAGCATTTGTAATACTTGCCGTATGTATTGAGGTACAAACAGATTTACTTTCAGGTGATTTACAACTGGTATCTGTTTGTTTTCTTTCTGAGACAGCTATATTAGCAGTAAAAGATTCATTTTCTGATATATTTTCAACAGGATTATCTCTTTTAGGAGTATTTTTATTATCCTTATCTTTATTATCATATATAAATGTTTCAGTCATTTCAGTGGTATCAGAAGATACAAGATCTGTCTGATAAATCGTATTTTTTGAGATTTCTTTATCAGGTGTAATATTTATTTTTTCAGGTAAATCAGTATTTAAAGATGAAGGTGCACATAAATTTGCCACAGAATTATCGGCAGTATTTGAAATGGTGAGTGAATCATCTTGAAGCATCGGCGGCTTATCGCCAATTTTGTCTGGTTTTACTGTTATGGCCGGTTGAACTGCCATTGCATTATTTTTTGGTACTACGATGTATCTTTTGCCGCCCATTAAAGCGATATTTTGAGCCGGTTTTGGCATCGTACCATCGTGACTTTGCAAAAATTCATTCTCCGTCTGAGGAAACCAAGTACTTTCCTTTTTGTCTATGCTTGAAGGTGAATTTGATACTGAAGATGGTATTTTGGTAGTTTTGGAAGAATTTCTTGTTTGCGCTTCTGTACCATCAGATTTTGGAATTCTTTGCAATTTCGGAGGAGATGAATTAGTCTGATGTTTTGGTTTCGTACTTTGTGCACCTAACATACTAATTGGAATCAATGGAGGTGGTGTTAAAGACGGATTGTTTGGCATATGAGATTCTTTAGTATCCGGCTGACAATTCTACAACAAATTTATTCTTATATAAGTATTATAAAAATTCAAGTTATTTTAATATTAAAATTATTCAGTATACGCAGTAATCAATTGTATAATATTTTACATTTTATATATTTAAAAGATAATTCTTTAATTAACAACAATCTTTTAAATATAAAAAAAATATCGTATCTTAGTTTTATAATAAGAAGTCCATAAGAGACTACCTCTAAAATAACTCAATCATATAAGAAATCATATATCATATAAGAAAGAAACAAAAACCGAGTGCCTATAAACGCCGATAACAATCAAATAAGGACCTCACACAGTGGCTGCGTTCCGTAATGCGCACATTTTTCTATATAGTTCATGTTACGTATACTGTAAAAAATGCACGCATATGCGCTTTATGGAACGCAGCCTGTATCAACATACTGACAATATTATTGATCGTATGTGGTTAATATTGGTGGATTGATGTAGAATATTGACCGGTGATCCGGATTTCTTGATTCGAGCATCAGCTGTATGGTAAGGATATTGACAGTAATACTAATTGTGTGAAGAGAGGATGGGTTAGTATTGTAAAAATATCAAGTAAATATCAGGTATTGTAAAAATATTAATGCATATTATCAATATTACTGATCAATATTATTGATCGTGTAAGGTCCATAAAAGAATTAAAAATTCGTTATTGAAATTCCTTAAATTATATTGCATAGTAAACCTACCTTGCAGACATATTCATCATTGCCTGCAAATTCCATACCATCGACACATTCAGGATGATATAAACAGAGACAAACTCGACATTGTAAACTTGGTATTAATCCCATACTTGTCGAACATCTTATGCTGCATGGTTCTTGAACTTTCGGCCTGTAAGACGTGCGTTGATGGGGAAAGGAATTCAGGAAAAACGCAAGATTCCCATTAAGGATTTATGAAATAGGATCAAAGGGAAAAATAGTTATGAAAATTATAGGCACAAGAAACTTCTCTCTCATCCAAAGGCGGCAACTTTTGTACATACATATTATATATTGCATGCATTTAAAATTATATTTCATAAAATTATCCAAGCACTTTAATTTACTTGCATATGCAATAAAATCTATGGATATGCACAAATTTTGCGCTTTATATAAAACGAAAGAACTATGGCAATCGGGCACATCTTTGTGCAACCAATCCGATTGACTCCAAACTTGGTACAGACACTCCTTACCACCTCTAAAAACGTCCAGTAATTGTCACTTAGTGCGAACAAATCGGTCCAAGGTACTTAAAATGCCCAAAAACCAGATTTGGACGGCACCGTCCCAGAACAAGTTTGGAGAACAGTGCATGTCTACGGGGGACCTCGTAGTGAACCGGGGGCACTTAATGCGAGATGGCAGACAATTGATAAAATAGATATCAAAACAGAACTCTCCTGATAAGGTAGGCGATGCGAGCACATATCGTCAATGAGAAAGTCGTTATTTTTGTTTCTGTCTCTCGGCCAGGTACGCTTGTTTTTCTTGATTCAGCGACCTGATCTGACTGATTCTTTCTGGTACGAATCTTGTTCATCACTACGAGGTCCCCCGTAGACATGCACTGTTCTCCAAACTTGTCCTGGGACGGTGCCGTCCAAATCTGGTTTTTGGACATTTTAGGTACCTTGGACCGTAAGTGACAATTAGTGGACGTCTTTAGAAGCGGTAAGGAGTGTCGGTGCCAAGTTTGGAGTCAATCGGATTGGTTGCACAAAAAAAATGTGCCCGATTGCCATAGTCCTTTAGTTGATATATTACTTTTTCTACTCGTGCAAAACAGAATATAAAATTCCAAAAAAAGAAATTATCAAAGAAATTTATGAGATATAATAATTTATAAAATATTTTTATCTACTTAATAAAACACAATAAAATAAAATAATTCATAAAATATTATATCATAAGATTTTTTTTAACTTGTTGATAATTCACATAATTATATTGATAAAATCGATTGTTATACACATTTTGAGCACTATGCATAATTATATTTAAAAGTTTCCAATTGCTTAATGTGTGTTATTTCAAAAATATTTTTATTATATATATTTTTCATATATAATTAAAATATTTTTCTCATTTTAGATTAAAGAACACATTATATTATGCTAAATACTTAAAATTCTTATATTTTGTTTCATGGATATTTTAGTATTTTCCTTATTTTTCTTTCATACAGATTGCATCTTTCAGATTAAATCAGTAATACCAAATGTAACGCATGAAATGCTTATAATAAAAGTTAAATTAAATTAAAGTACTCACGTTAGCAATCTTTTGGTTTTGACTGGTATAATCTTCTCAGCTGGTTGTTGGCTTCTTCTCGTATTTGCTGTACTCCGCTGAGGTGGAAGCATCTCACTTTCCTCGGCTGGTGATTTTATTTCTGCTATGCAAATTTCAGAATAAATTCATAAGAATGACGATTTTGTAATAAAAAATAACAGAAAAAATATCCTTTTATAACAATTGTATCTATTTAAAGTTGTAAAACAAAATTAATACAAAAATCTGATAATATAGGAATTCATATATATCGCCAAATTAAGTATTAAATTATTAGGCTGTTGAATCAAGTAGAGAATGAATGATAGCGCGCATAATATACATAAATATAATCTTTGAACAAAAGAACGTACTTATCTGAGGAGTTTTCTTTGCAGTTGTTTTTGTTTTATATGCTGCAGACGCTGATGCTTTTGCCGATTTAGCAGCTTTTGTAGATATCGACACAGGTGCAGGAATAAGTTTGGAAGTTTCTGTAGGTACAGATGCAGGAACAGGAGGTTCTTGTACCGGTTGCTTCCTTGATGTGCTAGGTTCATATAAAGATTTTCTCATTGCAGGTTCTTGTACTGGTTTTTTTGCTACAGGTTCCTGTATTGTCTTTTTTATTGGTGCAGCTTTTTTATTATACTTCTTTCCTACCGATCCCATAGATCCCTGCAATGTTCAATAGATATCAAACCTTCAAAGAAGCTTACGAACTTAAAACTTGAAAAACAATTAAATTAATACATTGTTTATATATATTTTATAATGATAAAATGTAAAAATATATAAAATGAAGACATACTCGTGCTCTTTTAGCATCTCGAATAACTTCCTTTTCAGGATCATTAAGCCCAATAGGTTCTTTAAAGAATGTGAAATTGTCAATGGTCAACTCCTTTGAATTAACTATAATAAAGATCATAGTTTTAATATATATATATAATTACTTCAATTATATATATTTTTCTGTATACTTACGAGATTCTGCAACTTCTCTAAAACTTCTAACCTTTTTTCCCTTTGGTGTGTAATAATATATATCAGCCATTTTTTTAAAAGAAGAGTCATGACTAGCTCTAAACACTAATTCTCGTTTCCATCCATATTTAAACGGCTCTTTGTATAAAGGATTTGACATATCAACGGGAGATTTATGCTTTCCTCCTGGACTGGCACCACCAGAAACAAGGCTGCCTTTTGATCTTTGTGATGTTGCAGAGGGACTACTTGCAGCCGATGAGGAATTTGCCGATCTAATGGAAGTATCGATTTTGTTTGGCTCCACTTCGGAATCTATGCTATTTGGTATATCAATAGAATCTGTTTCCGATCTGTCGGACTCCTTTTCTTTTTTAATCTTTGTTATATCCAAATGCTCGTAACTATCCGTTTCATAAACGTAGGTTCTCATATCATCGAAATCTTGGTCATCTAATTTTTCTTTAGAATCAAAAGTTCTCGTTAAATATCTCATACGTTTTGTAAATTGTGCTTCCGCTATTTCTGCTTCAGCTGTAATAAAGAACATTAAATTCATAATTATCTGAGTTTCTAACAGAAATAAAAATTTTAAGAAGCAGAACATTATAATTATTGCAATAATGCACACACGCACACACACATAAAACGCAAAACAAACTTTCCTAAAAATTCAACTCTCATTATAATATGCGAATATAATAACAATTAATTACATTATATATTATATATATATATATAATTTAACAATTATTGGTTATAAAGCGTTAAAAATATTGAAAACTAGATCGTAATCATAATTGTAATTACATCATCTAAATATTTATTCTTATAATTATGTCATATAAAACTCATATAAATTTATATATACATATAAATATATGTTCTATTCTTTTCTCCAGCCTTTCCCATATTTCTTTATCTTTTTTCCTTTCTTTTTCTCTTGCTAGTTTTTCTTCTTTCAACTCGTTTCTAATTTGCTTCATTTGATCCTTTACATTTTCATTCATCCTTTCCATCTGTTTCCGCATCTCCTCAATCTCCTTCCCTATCATCTCCATAATCTTCAGTATTACTTCTTCTCCTATCATGTACCTCTCCTTACTTTTATCTTCTTCTTGAAACTTATTTTTATTACTCGCCGGTCTCTCCACCATTGATGCCATCTATCTGTTCTTGCTGCACTTTCTTCACACTTTCTCTCCGCTTCCCGCTCTTTCTCCTAACCTTACTTCTTTGTCGTAATCTTTTAATTCTTCTATTCTTTTCAATTTCCCTTATTTTCTCACTCCTTCTCTTCCTCTATCTTTCCTTCTTTCATCTTTCTTCTCCACTTACTTTCCTTTTTTCTTCTTACCGAAAAACTCTAATTATCAGTTAACTAGACCGTCTGTCAGACACATACAGACACAGATCCGTGCTCACCTTACAACCGAAAGTCATAAACACACCAACACACATACCTACGCATACACACAAAGATAGACACGTTAAACTACTATTCAATAAGTAAAACAATTGCTGTTTATATTTTATTAAAAAAGTAACGATATATTATCACTTAATCTTTTTCTGTAATATATCTTGTCTTTACTTATTCTATAATTTATTCAACTTTTAAACTAAACTTTAACTTTATTTGGCTTTCCAATGTCAGGGACTTCATATATGTAAGCAAAATACCAAAGGCATCGAAAGTAAACAAAGAAATCTTTAGCCAAATTTAATTAAATTAAATTAATTTAATTGAATTAATTTAATTTAATTAAATTTCATTAAAAATCTCAATTTTTTTCTGTTTCTCTCTCAACTTATCCAACAATTTCAAAAGTTGTATGAGAGCTAGATAGACATATTTTTAGAACATAATCAGCCTCGACATCAAGAATACCATAACAAATGAATACAATAACAAATCCTACCAATGAGTTTCTTGAGGACGTTACTGCCTGGCTGTAATTCGACTCCTTGGGAATCGAAGCCGTTGAACTCCTCGGAGTCCTCAGAACTGGCGTCTTCGTACTCCGAGAGCTTGCGTTTACGCCCCCTCGTCCCAGGCGCCTCCCCCGCGTCGCTTTCCATGCCCGTGGAGTTGGCCTTGAACTTTCTCATCCTCCTGCGAGGGAGCTGCGCGCCGTATTTCCTGGGCGAGCCCCTCAGCTCGCCGTTGACCTCTTGCGCGTCCGCGTTACCGCCAGCCGCCGATTGCGCCTTGACACTCGAGTCCGGCGTCTCCGCCATCGGCACAACCGCCGCACCACCACCACCACCAGCACCGCCGTCGCCGCTTTCGAGGTTAGGATCCTCGCGCGGTACCGCGGCGTTCCCGCCATTCACGTTCGCGCCGTCCATCGCGGAGCCGTGCGGTCACCGATGTCTCGCGAACTACGCTGCCTTCTACGCCAGTCAATATTTGACGTTTCCGCTTCGCACCGTCACTCGGATGCCGTCAAATAGATTGGAGAATATCGCAAGCACAGCTACTCCGACCGTCTTGCTCCTATTTTCCTCCTCCTCCTCCTCCTCCTCCCTCTTGCTACTTTTCTCTTGCGCGCGTCTCACAGCCCCCTCGCGACCCCCGCGTCTAGTTGTCGCGATTGCGCGCTCATCTGGCCGCGGATGCGCACCGGGCGTGCGCAGACGACCACTACGCGCTATTTACACAACCGCGCTCGTCCGACACGGTCGCGAGCGAACGCGCATTACGCCGTCGCTGACCCGCTCGCGCTACTCCCACGACGAGAACCGCCGAGCCGTCGCGCTACGCTCGCGGCTGACACACCGATTCAATGCGAAAGCTCGGTGCCGAGCCTCGGAAACACTCGCGGAGCGTCTGTCCTACGCGACAGAGTACCGGAAATGGCCGCCGCGCTAGCAGGGCTCATGCCGCGTTCTAACCGCCGCGCCGCCCAGATCTTAAGCCGCGTCCCCATTTCGCGGCTAACTTCCTAAAGCCTTGTGTCCACGATACTAGAACTTGGTCCAAGTTCTCGGTCCGAGAAACGTATAGCCAATAAAATTGACGCTTTTCCGTAGAAGCTGCAAATTGATTGGCTAGAAATTTC
>NJRL01000083.1:195178-211634 GCA_003063815.1 Aphaenogaster rudis
GGCGCGGCGCTTCGCGAAATGCATGCGTGTTCTTTGTAGTCGGGCGATTCCGACGAACGAGCAAAATCGATGGTATGGGTGAATGAAGGATCCCAAGGAGAACAGAAAAGTCAAAATAATGTCAATTTGACGTCATATTGACCAAATTTATGTCATTTTTTGGTCATGATTGGTCTCGATCTCAGATGACTTAAAAATGACTTTATATTGACTCCTTTTTTACTATGCCTTTTTGATTTTTACCCAAGGAGAACAGAAAAGTCAAAATAATGTCAATTTGACATCATATTGACCAAATTTAAGTCATTTTTAAGTCATCTGGGATCGAGATTTCAATCATGACCAAAAAATGACATAAATTTGGTCAATATGATGTCAAATTGACCTTTTTTGTTTCCCTTGAGGAGATCGCATGGCGCTCGACAGTACGATTGTTCTTTATGAGCCAATCGAGTTTGGGTCTTTTAAATTTTTAGTATCTATCTAGTATTTTCACATTTCTGAAATATCACTTACGTCTCGTCGAAGAGGATTTAAAGACTTCTCGAATATTCTTAAGAACCGACAATGAGTTATACAAGCTTTATCTTTCTTTATCTATGTAACGTGATATCTCTCAATTGTTTTTTATCAATTGAGAGATATTGATTGTTTGAATTATATCCAGCTATCGAATCTCTCGACTTAACACCTGACGTTACATGTCATGGTAAGCGATCGCAGCAACGTAAATAAAAAAAGGGTGATTCAAAATGGTAACTTTCAGGCACGTGCATTTTCAGACACAGATACGCGTTGCCGCGTTTCCGTGTGTCGTACGAATGCAGACGAGACAATACACGTTTCGTTGTGGTTAAAGGGGCATCCGGTCTTTTAATTGGATTCCCTGAATTTTCAAGCGTCGAGAATATTACGCCGCACACGTCCGGCAGATTCACGAAGGATCTGTTGAAGACAAAGCACGCTCAATATTTGATGTACGATCAGATTATGGTCAATTATGATGACAATATGAAACGATAATTCAATCAAACTGAAAGATTTATTAATTGAAATAAAAAAATGCAACTTTATACTTATCGTAGAGTATTTATTGTTTCATCTGGCTTGCGTCGAAGAGAAATAAAGAAAAATTTTTCTTTGAATTCAAAATATTATTTTAAACACAAGTTTCAATTAAATAACATAAGGTTAATTGATTATTAAATTAAAGTATTTTCATAGAGATTGAAATCGGAGATTTTTTTCGTTCAATTTTCCGTCAATTTTTCAGCTTTTAAAAACACATAAAATACATGTGTGCTAAAAATTTCAAAATATTCTATAAGCTTTGTGAAATTAATTTTAGGAATTTATGATTTTACAAATTCAATTTTCTCTATTTTCGATATTTTATATTCTTCATTTAAGCATTAGAAATTATTAATTACGCGAATGCTTCAATAATGAAGTCTTCGATGAATTTTAATGATTTATTACCTAATCGATATACGCCAACCATTCGATAGTGCATATTATTAATTAATCATGTCAAGAGAAATGTAAATAAAATATTTATCGATGCTAACAAAAAAAATAGTTTCGGATGCGTGTGTAAAAGAGAAGGATTGATAAGATATCTCTTTATCAGGATAGTAGCGGTAACGTACGAGGCAAAGATGCAAAAATTCTCAGGCGCCCTAGAAAAATTGAGCCCTTTGTCCGCGATTCATATTATGCATTGCGCATTCATTGGATAACATCTGCTTAAATAGTACAATGGTCTTACGAGGCGCGTACCGTTGAATCCCTTTTTATTGCGTCTCAAAGAGCCACGCCGGTCCCCGAAAACGGTCGCCCCTTCGAAATCTTTAAGACGGGCTCCGACATCTGTCCTCCTCGGCCGGCCAAAGTAGGGAAAGGGAGTTTGCACGTGTCTCTCTTTCCCTCTCTCCCCCCTCCCTCCCTCCCTCCCTCCCTTTCCCCCCTCGAGGAAGCCGAAAGCGTGGCTCATTGTGTAAAGCGTGGCCCGCGCGAAACGGGAAGTGGCAACCAACATCTGCTTTGCGTCACGCGTGATTTGTGGGTCGAAATATTTTTGGAGGTTCCACGAGGAGATTCGTCATCATTGCAGCCGTGCCGGATCGCCCTTTAAAAAGGTGCGACATCGCCATCTAAACGCGATGCGACGTAGAAAAGGGAAGCGTTACGTCAGAGTTAAATCAAAATGCTCGGAGATCGCGATTATTAATCTCGATAGAATATAATTGACATACGCAATGCGTAATGCACCAATCACGTATCTTTAGGCCCGATTTAGACAAAATTCGGAACCGTACGAGCATCCACGGTGTATCAACTGCCGACTAAGAGTGAAAAACGTCTGCCTCTTTAGCTCAGTGGCAGAGCACTGGTCTCGTAAACCAGGGGTCGTGAGTTCAAACCTCACAGGAGGCAAATTATTTTTGTTGGATATCCATATCATTTTTATATGATATTTCACTCTGTTGTAAGATGGTTCATGTTTCCTATTTATTTCTTATTTTTGCCTTGACAAATTATTGACTTTTGTAAGCGGCTTTTAATAGACAATACGTACGGAATAATCGGACAGGCAAATCTTTAAGAACATATTAATATTAGATTCCAATAATTTTCTATGTTCAATCTTATTGCAGACTGAATGAAAGGACGACAATTAATTTGCCCTCGTATTAACGATTTAATGAAGAAGCTGTTAATAGATCAATAGCCATTCTGTTTCGACGAAGAATGTATCTTCGTTAAAGTGTAAAGGGTGAGAAGAATGGCGCCGGGTAGCGAACGGAGTCGGCTGAGTCCGCGATAAAGGAGCGACTTAAGGGTGTCCCGAGTGCGAAGGACGAGATAGACTCCGGCAATTAAAACGAATCGCGTGAGCCGAAGAACCCGGGAGGCAAGGGAGGCGGCGAATCGGCATTCGGTTCGCATTCGCGGTCTCGGACACGAATGCGACCCACGTATAGCCGAGGGGGGGCACCCGGTCCGGTTCTCGATATTCAGGAGTGTTACCCCGAGCAGCGTGCCGTGCCGTTTCCGTAAAACGTTCGCGAAGCGAAAAAACCGCGAGAAAGAGAAAGAAAGCGAGAGAGAAAGAGAGAGAGAGAGATATATATACAGAGAGAAAGAGCGAGAGAAGAGACCGGAGAGGCGCGGATAGGTACACGTAGGGGGTTCGACGGGGGTAACACGAGCGGAATCGTGACGGGGGGTAGGGGGGGGGAGAAGGGTTGAACGTTCCTGGGAACGTTCGCCTCCTCGGCGTTCCGCCTCCTACCCTCCTACCCCCTTCGCCTTTCCCGTTTTCACAGCGCCCGCTACTGCCCGCTGCGACGCCGAGAGCGGAATACTAATTTTTATGTCGGAGACACGAAGAAACGCGCGCGCGATCGATCCGCCGGTGCTACCGCCACCGACGCTTCCGCCGAGGGTTGCGTAGCGTACGGCGCATCGGGGGTGCATGACCGAGTGCTACGTCGGTTAGGGGTTAACAGCGCGCTGCACAGCGCAGCTCTGTCTCTCTCTCTTTCTCCTCCCCCCCTCTCTCTCTCTCTCTCTCTCTCTCTCTCTTTGTCTGTCTCCCTCTTTCTTTCGATGACGTGGAATGTCGTTAACCCTTTCGCTCCGCTTCGTGTATCTTATGACACCAGCAACGTGCATTCGCTAGCATATCGGTGCTTCATCGACGAGCGAGAGCGAGCGGCTGTTGAATAAAAAATTCTCCATCGCGCGCGCGCACTGTTCAAGAAAGCTTTCTGCTGGGCACGGGACAATGCACGTAAAATGGATGGTGATACGCAGAAACGAGTTACAAGAGTGAAGGCCTTCACACATAAAATCGCGTAAGGACGTAAAACGTAAGCGTAAGAAAATCGACCAATCCCAATCAAGTATTGTGCTGTCCGTAACCTCAGTAAGGGAAAATACTCGATTGGGATTGGTCGATTTTCTTACGCTTACGTTTTACGTCCTTACGCGATTTTATGTGTGAAGGCCTTTACCCGTCGAGTTGCACGAGTCGCAAAAATTAATAAACTGAATTTTCAAATTAATTATCATCTAATTACCTATCGTGTTACGCAGAAGAAATCTTATCGATCAACAAGAAATTTTATGTCACGAGTATAATTACTGCATATACTTCTACTCTGTTTCTGTTATTTTTTAAATATATTATTAAAAATATTTGTGTGATTTAATAACCAATCTAGTTTAGCATATTAAAATTCATAACACATGAATTCACGTCTCATGTTTTCCTAGCTAATAACGCACCATGACTTCATACATGAAAGTAAATTTAAATCAAACATACACTAAAAAAAAAATTCTTGGTAAACTTGTGAGATCCATTTAGTAATACCTTTTTTGAAGTATTTTATTATTATTACCGATTATAATAATATAATAACAAAACATTGTGTATAATAATTATAAACATTTGTAATAATTATAAAAGAGAAAATTTTGTTTAGTCGAGCCAACTAAATTATGTAATACTTATTATACGTTCAGTTGAAACTATTTCACCAAGATGCTTGGTAGCATTAACCAAGCCTGGATTTTTATAACCAAGTCTTTCTTTCAGTGTATAATAGATTGTAAGACGACTTGACTGGCCATAGATGGTATTCTATTTATTACTACGTATCAACCATACGGATTGTGGTCCTCTACGAATATTAAATTTTAATAATAATAATGATAACGCATCTATTAGATTCTCCTCGATCCCTCCAACACCCTCCCGACGCCCGCAAGGAGTATAGGGAGGTCCAGGTTCAAATCCTGGCTGAGGTAATATTTTTCGCAACAAATTTTCTAACAGTTTTCGTGATGGGAGGATGTTGGGAGAGGGGGGAGAATCTAATAGATGCGTTAGCATTATTATTATTAAAATTGAATACTCGTAGAGGACCACAATCCGTATGGTTGATACGTAGTAATAAATAGAATACCATCTATGGCCAGTCAAGTTGTCTTACAATCTATTATATGTTAATTATTTACTGGCGATTTAGTAAAATTAAAGTTTCTGGTTAAATCAAAGTAGTTTAGATTTCCTTCGCGTAAACAAATGTCGTACAAATAGTTCCGAGGAGCATCGCGGGAAGATCTGATGAAGATTTACGAATTATTCCGCGTCCCTTCGTTCAGTCGCGGAAAGACGTGCGAAAGGTCGATCGGCGATTCGCGTCACGTTCCGGAGCAGTTTAATTCGTCGGGGAATATCGTCGCGGCCTCTCTTCTTTCGCGCGGGTCTCGTAAAAGGCGCGAGCTTCTCTCCGATCGTGAAATCCGGCCGCATAGTAGGTAGTTACAGCACTGGTCGCGATCCAAAACCGGTTTTACCCGATCGGAGGACTTTAGGCGATTGTGTTCGCGACGTGGGCGAGGTAATGGTTCGTCGAAGTGAGGCGAAAACGCCGAAGTAGCTCGGTTTCAAGCAAAAGCGAAGGCGATCTCGATCGGCGGGACAGGCAGATTCGGCTGCGAAAATTTATTTCGGGCCACGACAAGCCGCAAGATCAAGGACCACTTCCCCGAGATGAAACATTCGCCGTTGCTGGGATAGCCGTTCGAAATCGCTCGACTCGTTCACGCGAGATTTATATACGCGCAATCTGATGCAACGTTTTCTTCTTTACGTTTCTTCTTCGATGTTACGTGTCGCTTTTTTTACTAGATTCACGCGGGCGTTAATATGCATACGGAATAACAGTGCCTTCGGCATTTATCGCGCGGGAGATTTACGTTCCTCCGAAGCCGACCTATCTCGCGAAGAAAATGCAAATTCACCATTCCTGACGCGGCGCGCATTTCATCGGATTCTTCTCGCTTATGCGGAGAGTTTAAAGCTGCAATTTCGCGATATACCCGCGTTCATCATATTTCACGTTTATCGCGGTGTTAGATACTGCGATATTTCGCAGCGATGTATCGTGGCATGCTCAACGTCAACCGCTAAGAAAAGATTACTTTCGTCACTCGATCTTTCAGGAACCCGCTACTGTGCTACTAGGCGAAGGTCCACTGCATTGAGGAAAAAAATTTGTCGAAAAACTAAAATATTTAGCCCGATACGTTCAACTAAAACATTAGTTGGTTTAACTAATTCTTGATTAAATTGAAAAAATAAACTATTATACCTTTTTAATTCAACTAATGTTCAGTTAAACCAACTAATGTTTCAGTTGAACGTATCGGACTAAGTATTTTAGTTTTTCAACCAATTTTTTTCTTAGTGTGCATTTAAAAATAAATATACAGATGACGGACGTACTAATCAATGTTAATTTATTAAATGGTTTGCTGAGTGGGATCCGAGCAACATGCGGTCTTATAGCGTTATCGTGTAGCAAAATGACTTTCCGACTTCCTTAACCAGTAAATGGTCTCTTTTCTTCCATTTTTTCCTGCCAAATTATTTAATTGACGACAATAGCGTTCGGCATTAACAGTTTCACCCGGTTTAACCTATACAGCACAGAAATTGCAGCAACATTTCGGCAATATTGCAATGTCGTTACTGCAATGTTACTGCAATGTTGTTACTGCAATTTCTGTGCTGTTTGGGAAGGAACTCGTAATAGAGCACACCTTTCATATCCCACCAGATGCACAAAAGAAGTACTACATAAGATTGTAGTACTTATTGTAGTACTTATGTATTATAAGTAAACGAAAAGTTAAAAAAAGACCAAAACTTTTGCATACTCCTAATACGTTGTTAGACGAAAGCGTCCATGCCGCGCAACGTGGGGAACATTCTGATAGCTAGAGGAAACCGAAAATTCCGAGCCCGTCGCTGCGTCTCGTCGTACTCGACGTTTGCGCGGTTATCCGCTCGCGTTGCGGGTATGCGCCGTGCATTCTCGCTGCTATAGTATTCTAGTATTCCGCGGCGTGCTCAGGGCACCCTCGGAACTACGAGGCCTACGTGACCGGCATCGAGCACCGCCGCGACGGTTCTCTCTCGAAAAAGAGGCGCCTTCCAATCCACGAATCGCAAAAGTATTCCGCAATTACGGAACGTCAGCCGCGCGGCGATTAAAAATAACGTTGCTATTTGCGGGAAGAACGATTGGAGCCATGTGCGATCCAATCCGTCTCTCATTCGGACGCGAGGATGTATCTGAAAATTATTTACTCCGGCAACGTGAACTTCTCTCGGACGAAATGACGTTGTAGCGACCGCAAAAAGACAAAGAAATCCAAGAATTTTATATATTGTATAATTCTTTTAAGAATATATTTTTGTATGTGTGGTTGTAAAATTTATTCTATGATTTTTTAAATATTTGTTTGCCAATCGTAGATCAATCCATGATTCAAGATCTATTTTCAAATATTGGAAAGGTCATATCACACAGAATCTTTAGAAATTACATTTATAATCCACAGTGTCTAAGAAAATATCACATGTGACATTCTCAAAATATATTTCATAAGTTAAATCTGAATATGTAATAAATTTCTTGTTCTATCGTATAATTGTGCAAAATATTTTAGCGTGTTGAATACTAATGTAAAATTAATCAAGCCATTTAGAGTAAAATTGATAAATTTCGGAAAAAAAATATTAATAACAAAGTCAATAATCGGAAATAGAAAGGAATCAATCGATTCAATCCTTGTTAAGGATTGAAACTCAGAAGAAAAATGCAATCGCGAAAGAATGGAACACCTCGTACATACTAGAGACTCTCTAATAAGAGTCACAAAATAACGTCAAAGTTAGGTCGGTGACCATTAATCGGTTAGGCCGGCCATTTCTTAGCAAAAACAGGAAATAGTCATAGAACGGAATTTAAGTTTTAAAGCTTAATGTTTCAAATAAAAGGAATAAGTTACTAAAGTAATAAATTGTAAACTTTTATATATTATATTACTTTTATAAAAGGCTCCAATTTCGTCCTACATTGAATAATCATTTTACTCTTCGCTCAGGATCTCGAGGAAAGACTTTCATAAGACGTCTTGTGTCCCGATTTTGGACATTGTGTTATCTAGGAACCTTTCTTTGATGAATTTTTGTTGTTTGGCACAGAACTAGTCATTATTTGACACTTTAGTTGAGATTATTTTAAAATGTAAATACAACCGTTTTGGTATGGTGACCATAAACAACTGTAAACAACTGTACTATCTACTAGTTTGCTGAAAAATGGTAGCACCAATCAAAATTGAGGACGCTATTTCGTGACTCTAATTAGAGGGTCTAATACATACATGCTATTCGCGGTATATAAAATAGCGCCTTGTTCGGATCATTTTAATCGTAAGCAACGAATGGGAAGTCTCCTACCGCGAAGAGATCGAAGGACTTATCGCCGTCGTTCGTCAACCTTACGATCCTGAAGCTTAAAGGTCGATTCACACTATACGGCACGGACCGTCACGTGCCGGCAACGACTCGTACCGGCACTGGCACTACAAAATTTTGAAACATGCGTTTTAAATGAGACTGTCTACACAAACCGGCACCGACCTGACGTGCAGATCAGTGCCGGTTAGGGCCAATTTTACCAACCACGGTTAACTTAACCGGTCGGTTATTCCATTGGAATAGACCAATCGCATTTGTCTTTAAGCAAAATTAACAAATCCGATTGGTCAATTCCAATGGAATAACCGGCCGGTTAAGTTAACCGTGGTTGGTGAAATTGGCCCTTAGTGTAGACAGTCTCATTTAAAACGCATGTTTCAAAGTTTTGTCGTGCCGGTGCCGGTACGTGTCGTTGCCGGTACGTGACGGTCCGTGCCGTATTGTGTGAATCGACCTTAAAGCGCCGCGAGATCGTACGTCGCGACCGGTAGCACACATCGTCCGTGTCGACGGGGCCCGACACCTCCGTGTCGCCGTCTTTATTCGCGGGGCCCGACAATCCTTACGCGAGCCGAGGGGCGCCGCGTATCTCGGCGCGGCGATAAGCGCCTTATCGGCGCACCGGCTACAACGGAGCGTCGCTCGCTCGGCGACGCCGAGGGCGAGGGCGCGGTATCGGTATCGACACGCGAGGACAACGTGGCCCTCCCCGCGTCCCGCGGAGCCGAGCCGAGCCGGGCCGGACGGCCGCCGATCGATAGAAAAGTTTCGCGTGTGCGAGCTTCTCGCTCTCTCACGCGAGCCGCCGTCCGCCGCGCCGTGCAGCCGCGAGTGCACGCGAATGTGTGCGAAATTTGTCCGACGTGGCGGGACAAAAATGCAGTACCTGGCTGCACACGAGTGTTCCCTGCGTTTCTCTCGCCTGCTAAAATTATTCAGTGCGGATACACTAAACTGAGGTTTAAACACGTCAGAGTTTCGCAGGGAGATGCATGTGTATTTGTATAAAAAGTTTTTCGAGCATGGAAAAGTAAATTATTTTCTACGACGTAATTTCACTGGTCGGAGCTAATAATAGAACTCGCGTTTTTAACCCTTGAACCGTAACGCTGGAACAAGTGCTTGATCGGAATGCGATTTGCCGATATTAATCTGAATGAATTTTTTACCCCTCAAAGTTACATAAAAATAGTTTCATTAGTTAATTTTAGCTTATCAAGATAAAGCTTTATCTTGATAAGCTAAAATCTATCAAGCTTATCGAGATATTCTTATCACTTAACTGATTGATATACGAATTTCTCTCAGAATCACAAAATTCGACACGGTTTAAGGATTAAATATTCATAAAAGCTTCCTGTCCATTCTTAAATTACAAATTCTTGTACGCGTGAAGAGGATAAATATTAAATAAATATAAATCCACTCGGGGCTGTCTGGATAATTTTTATGGAGAGTACAGAGCGCACGCATGAAAAACGTTTGTAAATTGTAAATCGAGATTGCGCATCTGCATAAAAAATAAGGGCGAAACGATACGATCTCTCGAACGGACGTTCCTCAATGATATAAATATTTATTCGCGTGGCGTAGAAGCTCTTGCGATTTCGCGTACGAAATATTCATCGTCGCCTATAACGCGCTTCTCAGCGATAAAACGTCGACGCGATGATGTGTCACCGCATTATACACCGTAGTACTAGCGCGATACTATATCGCCGAATTGGCAAATAACTTTACCCTTTACAACCGCTCGAGTGTCTTTACAATTCATAATGCCGTTACTACATAGTTGATTAAATCGTCTCTCGTGCCATTCGTGCGCGCAACTCGCTCATTGCCTCCAAAATCTAGCTCTAGATCAAGGTAGAACGATCCGTTTTGCCGGACATTTGCGTGAATGTAAATTCCTCGCGGGGATCACTCACGTATATTTCCTCGCGATTCTCTCACTTTTCTGACATCATAATATGAGCATTCGTAGCTCATGTGCGAATTTACCTTGGACTTACAAGGATCGGTCATATCGTTCTCACAAATCGTTCTTAAATATTCAAACAGATGCAGCCTTGGAAACTTCCGTGGTAACTATTTAGAGAATCACTTGATCTGAGAATTTTTCATACGAGCATGCATGTTCGTGTATTTATATAGGACGGGAAATAGTTAAAACATTGAAATTCTCAGTCAACAATGCACTCCTCTCAAAGAGGGAACTGTAATAATATGCGTAATAAGAGACAGGGCTCGACGTGTGTCCACGGAAAGACGCGTATAATGCGAGGTGCCGGCATAGTGCGCGAGTTGCAGCGGTGCAGAAGAACACGCTGACCTTGAATCCTTCCTTTTCGTCGTGGCCGCTGAGGACGAACGGCAAGAATCGGTGCAGAGAAAGAGAGAGAGAGAGAGAGAGAGAGACTCGCTCGGGCACAATGAGCTCCCTTCACGTATTAAAACGAGAGTCCGTCCGCAGGAACGCGCGGAACAGAACACGGTAGAATTGCCATGTCGTTGGAATTAAATTGTTATTGTAGCAGCTCGCAAAGCGTGCGGAGATATTGTCTGTCGAGGTCATTGGATGAAAAATGTTGCTGTTACTCTTCTAGTTGAAAATATCTACACGGAAAGAACGGTTTTGTTGAAATATCTAAAAATTTGGCCAGATACAGATCTGAAAATAATTTTGTTAAACCATCAAAAGTAACTACACTGAGAAAAAAAAGCTGTTGCTTCAATTAAAGTGTTATCACGGGGTGCCAATAACATAAAGTAATTCATTCAATTGTATTATTATTAGACCCAATGTCTGCATTTTTAAACCAATAATTCAATCATTGTTTTAATAATCCAAATATTGGGTCTATTAATAATACAATTGAATGAACTACTTATGTTTTTGGCACCCCGTGATAACACTTTAATTGAAGCAACAGCTTTTTTTTCTCAGTGTATGTAGGACGATCAAACATGATGATAATGCTGCAAAAAGTTTTGATATTCCAGCAACTATTTTGGGTATCCTACATAATTATTTTGATGGTGCAACAAAATTATTTTCAGATCTATATATCTGGCCAAATTTTTAGATATTTTAGCAAATCCATTCTTTCCGTGTAGTTTTATAAATTGTCAGTTATTATTTTATTTAGAAATTTATTAATTTCTTTTAAATATTAGATGTCTTTGCTGCTGTATTAAATGTTATTGTCAGAAGAGAGAGTTATTTTTTTTTGCGATTTATGTACTGCTACGCGAAATTTAACTGCAGCGATATGCCGCAGCTTTTATAGACTATTAGCGGCGTAGAGGATGAGTCATTTATGCAATAAAATCGCAACGAACTGGCGTAATGAAATCGCGACGAACTGGTGCAAGGTACTTTTATCTCGATTTCCTTCGCGTTTTAAGTGGAGCAGAATGGCAAATTACTACTAAGCATACACGGGCATACATTACATAAGTATCATTAGAAATAAACACGTTAGTTAATGCAAGAATCTGCTTCACCTCGTAATATTTCTATCTCACTTTTTGCATCTCACAATGTTGTGTCTCTTGCATTAAGAAACACACCATAAATAAAGTAACCTTGCATTGAAAAACATAATTGAATTTCTCACGTAATGACGGAGTACGTGTTAGATTATGCAAAGCAATACGCCAGCAAATGCACGACTATTTGCGCTATTTGCGGACGTTGTTTTCTCGGGAGATTAAATTATCTTTTTCTCCGTCCTCTCTGCAATTGATTTTCCACGTAAAAATGCTGAAAATAGAAATAAGTACCTCTAATACAATAATCTTTAATAGGCAGAAATAGCAGTCGCTAGTACGACGTAATGTTTTTGGATATCGTTCAGCGTGTACCTCTCGCACGTGCGCGAACGTCGAAAGGTGGCCTGATGATTTTTCGGAACAGCTGGATCGTCCCGCGAGAGGAACGGCTGGCCCGGCCGAAACGAGGAGCGGCTATGATTTGAAACGATAACATCTTACTTGGAAATATATTTTACTTTCGTCTAATCAGACGTGGACGAAGTTCCGGCAGCTGTTCGGAGCTCCAGTCCAGGCGTTCCGCTCGTGCACGAGGACATTCGTTCTCAGAGGCACCAATTCGTTACGATTTATGCTCGCGCTGACTATCAATCTGGGTAGTTCTCGAAAGTGACGAAAAGTTATTTTCGACCGTGATAAACTAAACTTTATTTCTTCCCCTATACACGCTCGCACGTGTGGCAAGAGTTCTGAGAGATGTTCTAGGATTTTGCTAATTCTACGATGTTGTCTTACGAGATGCATTTTCATGTTGCGTTTACAAATTTATTATCTACAGTTTGAAATGTATTATATATATAGACGCGTATATTTGTAATAATTATTGCCTAACTTGTAAATCCTGTATCCTGGACAAATTGTTAAAAGAAATTAATTTATTTTATATTGTGTTACAGGTATTATTCTCTTTGTAGATCTACGTTAAATTAAATCGGATTGGAAATACGGACGGATAAACCCATTTGCGAGCTAATTCTATTCCATTATTTGGACCGCGCTCGGTCAAATTAACATCTGCTATCATGAACCGCGATTAAATGATCGATTTCGTGAATTTTCCAAACACGAATCCACACACGGTCCAGATTCGCCCGCAATAACCAAACATTGTCCGAGGATAGTCGATAGATGCTAATAACGCGTCGTCCGTTGACGCTCGGTTCATTCCGCGATTATGCCGTGTTCTTTAAATAGGAACGTTTAATGAAATTACCATACCGCACGCTGGAGACCGCTACCTCGTCGCTGGCTCGTGCACCAAGCTAGAAATGACGACGTAGCGAGAATGCATAATCGCGTCACGTTTTCGCTGTCCCATTCTTACACGTGACTGCACATACGGCTCCGCTCTTACGTACACGCATACGGACTCGTTCGCATGCATACGCCGCATGCTTCGCGCCACGTGTCCGTGAAACGAAAAGAATGAAGAAAAAGAGAAGAAGACATGCTCGTTACGCTCCTTCCTCCCGGAGACGCGCGGAAACGCCGTCGAAGGACGTTCGAGCGGGCTTTCGCAGCGAGAATCCTTTTTTCCCAGATTGGCAAATCAAGGATTTAAAATATCGGCCTTCGACGGCCTCCCAGTAGTAGTCGAAATATAATAAAGCCGAAGTTGAACCGATTTATATATTGCTGAAATATACAGAAAATTGTCCGAGAGAAAGGATAAAAACGTTTCATCGTGGCTCCATTTCCTACGCAGTTCCTTTCACGAATTTTCTTTCGGAGTTCTGCGCAGTTCGCCAGCGCGTCTCCCTACATAAGTTCCCAAATAGGTACATTGAGATATCTAAAGATTAAAATCTCGAGCCTTTTTTAGACGAGCGTTATTGGGTGAAAGTAATTCGCGAATTACGGACGCGCGCGAGCGCAAGCTCGCTCTACCGTCGGGCGTTAGTCATAGCTAGTAACCCACATTTATGATAGACCGCTTTTATAACGCTTTCTCGAGTAAAGGCGCCCATCTGTTGGAGCACCTGACTCGATTCACCTGCCACAGGTATGTACTTACGTACGACGCGGGCTGCCTGGCTGGCTGGCTGGCTGGCTGCTTGTTGCCTGCCAGCCTGACCAGGCGACCGCCTGGCGATGTCAGGTGTTTCAGCAGCGTGCCGTTTAACGGCACAACGCGACTGGGAACAAAGAATCGGCATTCCGCACCGGCGTGTTTCCGAGTCCGGAAAATACCAGAGAGTTTCGACGCGAGCGATGACGAAATCTCACCCACCATTGCGTGTCGGATTAACGATCGCGATAACGGTCTCCTATTTCGAGCGTGTTAACAAAGGCCGAAATCGCCAACGCGCGTAATTCGCGAGGGATTTTAAAATCATGTTCCGGATGTAGCTGTAGCAATGAACGGAGAGATCGAATTAATGAAATGAGAAACTGGGCTATAGCGCGCTTCGGCTCTAACGATCGAATTATTCCCGATCGCGTCGGCGAGGCGTGGATAATACGTTTCTGTGATTTTATACGAAGACTGAGACGCGCACAGACTACCGCCGCTTCAGTTAATACCCGGGAGAATTCAAGCGTCGAGTAAAACGAGAGAAAATCTTGGCGGCGTACACGCAGTTACCCGCGGTCTTGATGGACTTTCCGACAGCGCATCCGCTATTGACTTCACCCGACGTGCAAAGAATGACCGTGTCATTATGCAGCACTTTCCCACGCAACAGGAGAACATGTCGACGTATGCTATCAAAGTTCTCAGCCGAAGGGAGATACGCGAGACTGCGCAAGGCAGAGTGCGTCGGGCTGGGAACTTTACGGCCCTTTTTGCCCAACAAGTTTTGTCTTTTAACTTTGGGACATATATCGCGATGCTAGGCTCGCTAACATTGAGGAAAGAGATGAGGCACAGGAAGGTCTAATAATATCCTACAGCTTTCTTGGGCAGATAAGATTGCACGTCGTAAAATTAAAAAGCAAATAGTACAGAGTTGAAATCCCTGGGATATCGCGAGATAAAATCTATCACAAGGTGTTCCGAAACTACCTCTATTATTTTAATGACAGCTCATTTGAGTCACTAGGAATCGATTCCTCCGGCTCTGATGGCGCGAAGCCGGTAATCTAGCAACATTTCTATTCCAGCGACGTGTGTACTCGTTGAAAATTTAGACTTGAAGTTTTTTCACTCAGAAATTATTTATAGACCGATACGTGAAATGGTCGATACGTTTTTCATTTGACTCTTCCCGTACATTTGTACACGTTAAAATATTGAAATTTTAAATAAAAAAATAGATGGAAAGAACTAGAAGTTAATAATACGGAATTACACATCAGATACATTGAAAAAAAATTCTTGGTAAACTTGTGAGATGTATTTAGTATACTTTCTTTTGAAGTATTTGATTATTATTACAATAATAATAACAAAACATTTTGTATAATAATTATAAACATTTGTAATAATTATAAAAGAGCAAATTTTGTTTAGTTGAACCAAGTAAATAATGTAATACTTATTATACGTTTAGTTGAAACTATTTCACTAACAAAAGCTTAGGTGAAATAGTTTCAACTAAACGTATAATAAGTATTACATAATTTAGTTGGCTCAACTAAACAAAAATATATATATAATATTTGCTCTTTTATAATTACTACAAAATGTTTTGTTATTATTATTACAATCGGTAATAATAATCAAATACTTCAAAAGAAAGTATACTAAATGCATCTCACAAGTTTACTAAGAATTTTTTTTTCAGTGTAAGAGGATAATAAAAATGAAAGCTTTGCGAAGCAGGAAACGAATCGCGAACGTTTCGATATTACGCTGTCATGTCTCATGTCAAGGAATCGAGATCAGGGTTATGATCTCCCGTTACAATTTTGCATTGTAAGCCCTTTACAACGAGCGAGGACGAGACGGCGCGACGCGCGGTTGTCGAGTGCGCGCCGAGCGAAGAAATTAAAAGTGCAAGTGAGAGGCGAGCTCGCGAGAGGCCCGTTCGTGCGGCGAGACATTTAGTTCGGACGGGGTCCAGGGATCGCGTGTAATATCCGCGACACACGCGACCGCGAAACGCACGATGCGGGACACGCGACATCGCGTTCCCGTCGGGTTTCGTTTCGTTTCGTTTCTTTCCGTTCGCCGTCCCGTGCTCTTGCAAGCCGTCACGCCATCCCGCCATTAAGGCGGACCGGTGCAATATGCACTTTAGGACGTCGGTCTCGAGGCGCGAGCTTGGCCGGTCGATCGACTCGACCCGGGCTCGACGAAAGTCAAACTCGGCGAAAATAAGAGAAAACGAGCCGGTGCAACGTCCACCTTTAGCGAACGCCCGCTTTCGCCACTTTTTGAGTCGCGGCGCGGTGCAACGAAGCCGACGTGCACTCGACGACGAATGCGATTAGATTAGGCCAAGCCTCCCTTCCGTTTAAGGCGCGAATATTTCACATCGCGCTGCTCTCGACTGGAATATATATGACTGGATTGAAATTTCGTACGACATCGTATTTATGCGTATTTGTACACTGAGAAAAAAAAAGCTGTTGCTTTAATTAAAGTGGTATCACGGGGTGCCAAAAACATAA
>NJRL01000083.1:345499-364253 GCA_003063815.1 Aphaenogaster rudis
AACGTTGAGCGCGGTTAGTACTTAAATGGGTGACCGTTTGGGAACACCGCGTACTGTTGGCACTCTTTTTTTGGAATTTAGTTATTTTACGTGACTATAAATTTATTTATTTTAAATAATAAAATTAAATAATAAATTATTTAATATTTTTGCGTCATATAATTTATTTACAACAATTTATAACGTACATAATATAAATATATTTTAACAATTTATATAACAATTTACTTTACATAAAAAATGGAAAATATACAATAAAGAACTATGGAAAATGTTACAATCAAATTGTTTATACATAGAAATATCTTACTAACGCCAGATTATACACGAAAGCGTCCGAAATAAGCACAATAACACAAAATTCACTAAAACGCATTTGTGGCAGAATTAACGATTAGCACTTAAATTTTCATGTTTTCATATTTACTGAAATTTTTATTATTCAAAATCGATAATAATTATTGGAACGGGAAATTTTCACACACAACTAATTATAATTAAACTTAAAGAGAGAACAGTAGAAGAACGGTTGTCGGCGCTATGATGCGCGCGCGATTGAATTTTGGCGAGTACGGAGGACTTCTGGGCCCTTGTTTTCAATAAACTATTTTTTTTTAACTCTTTACGTTCAATGGCATATAAAAAGACTGACATTTGTTGACACAAATCATCGGAGCTCTCGAAAGCAATTTTAAATAGCGTGAATGTTGCGCGCGTGCAGCTTCGCGGAGAACGGAGGACTTCCGGGTCCTGATTATTAATAAAGTAGCTTTTTTCTAGTCTGGGACATACGAGAAAGTACAAACGTACCGTCCATCGTTGGCACGAAACGCTGAGATCATCTGCAGAAATGCTTGTCGGCGTTATGATGCGCGTGCGGTTGAACTTTGGCGAGTGCGGAAGACTTCCGGATCCTTGTTTTCAATAAACTATTTTTTTTCTAACTCTTTACGTTCAACGGCATATAAGAAGACTGCCATTTGTTGGCACTAATCACCGGAGCTCTCGGCAGCAATTTTAAATAGCGTGAATGTTTGCGCGCGTGCAGTCTTCGCGGAGAACGGAGGGCTTCCGCGGCCTGATTATTAATCAATTATTTTTTTCTTAACTTGCAACATTCCATGAAATTTAAATGTAATGTAATTTAGTGGCACAAAACGCTGATATTTTGTATACGTAATTTAAGGTTTCAACATTTGTAACACTTTCTGCTTTTTCTTTGTTTATTTATATAAATATTGTCACTTTTAACTTAGTTTTATCGTTTTTTGTATATTTTTATTTTTTTATTTTGGTTAAACATCAGAAAAATTTGTTTTTCATTTTCGCTCGAAGATGCTCCAAACTTCAACCAGGTATACTGATGCCAGGTACATTACACGAAACCGACAGAACACGTGCGTTTAATTTTTAATTTAATACAGTTAATGGTAACTGAGAAGTATTTTACCTTTTCTGTGATTGAACTTTTATATATTCTATTTTTTTCAAATCAATAAATAAATATTTTCTCTTATTATTTGGCGCTTTTTTTACATTTTTATTTTTTAATCATTTTTACTATCTCTATTGGTACCTATTCGTTATATTTTATATTTCGGCGTTTATTTTCTTATCTGATTATACACGTATATAGTTGTCATGACGAGAGCATATATTTTCAACATAGGCATCTGCGGGACACGAAGCGTAGAAGATCGGTTTTTGTCGCATGTCGCTACGCCGATTTTTCATGGAGTTATAGCGTTTTAAAAATCCGACATGCGCGCATCATTCATGAAAGAATGCCGCGTGTATTTTTTGCATGAAATTTGACAGGTGCGCTAATCAAAAACCAATGCTCACCAAAAAACAGGTGTAAAAACACGTGTAGTACACGTGCTTTGAAATATGATACGCCGCCGCCGAAACGTCTGCGCGCACTGGCCGACTCTGTCAATAGATCCGGATCGTAGGTCGATATAATCGTCAATAACCTCGTACAGAAAAATCATAGCGAGATGATCTTGGTCTCGTTTGAAAGATAAAGTTCTACCGCTTCTAATGAGTACAAGAAGACTTACTTCGAGCGACTAGTTTGCAGGGTATCGTCGATTAATCACGAAAATAAAATTGATTTTGCCCCAGAATGTAGGTTTCATTTCAATATAATCGTTGGTATCTTTGCACAGAAAACTCGCAGAGAATTGATTTTGGTCGTATTTGAAAGCTAAGATTCCAGCGCTTCCGAGGAATGTAAGATCATTTATTTTGAACGAATAGTTTGCGAGATATCATTGTTAATAAAAATATAATTAATTTTGCCTGAAAAATTTCTTAAAATAGAAATCATCATATGTTTAAATTACATATCTTAATTTAGGAAAGTCATAATGATTGACAAATAAATTACATTAAAAGACATACACTTTCACATTTATAATAATATTCTAATTAAATATTTAATTACTTCTTTTTATTAAAAAATGAAAGATTAAGATTCGTGATTTCATAGAGCTTTAGAGAAAGGAACTTTTATAGAATTTTATGGAAATATTATTTTTACAAAACATACAACTGCAAACAGTTTTTGTATAATATTGTATAATTTGGTTTAATGAGAAACATGAAGCTTTTTGGATGTCAAATGAAAAGCACTGGCAATTTCCGAGAAATCTTTTTTAAACGATATTCTTAACAGTATTTTAAAAAATCAATAGTTATTTATTTAATAAATAAACTAATGAAAATCAATAGTTATTTATTTAATAAATTAACTAATAAAATAATTTACGTTAATGCCGTTTATTGATAAATAAATGTATTATGATTATTACTCAGTATTACTCAGTTCTTTATCGGTTTATTTCTCATCGCACGTTTATTGCTACATTCTAAATGCACACTTCGTCAATTTTGTCATTATGTGGCTTTATTGGCGCAAGGCAAGTTGTAATAATGTATTATGGAATTCTAGATCGCTGCATAAGACACTTTTTAATAAAGTTTTGGATTTTTTAAAGATTCTGTAATATCGGTAATAATAAGAAGGATGCTTATCGGATTTGCAACGCGCGGTAAATATTGTGGAAATTCTGGAATGAATTACACATTTTCAAAAAATTAATCAACATCATACATTATCTCATATATCTTTATATTTTTGTTTTAATTATAACAATTTGAGCGAAGAATAACAACTTTGTAAATTATATTACGTTGTATCACAGTATAAATAGTTTATATTAAGGAAGAAGTTGTGAACATGCTTTATCTTCGAAATACTAAATTTTCTATTCAATTAATGTAATTTACTTTCTATAAAAATTTGGTCATTTCAAGTTCTGTTCTTTCAAGAATAAAATCTGTACAATAGTTTTAAATGCTATCCCTTCGTTATATAATAAAATTGCGTTATTCGCGAGTAATATGCATATTATCGTATACATTGAATTATTTGAGAAATGTCTTTCTTTTTAATATAGCGATATATAAAAAAGCGACAAGGTGATTGAAATCACTAGTGCAGCCAACAATTTTATTCGTTTACTTTGTGCAGTATTATTATCAACATTGTAACAACGTCGTAGTTAATGTGTGCGTACAAAAAGTAGAAAAAGATTGTTGTCGGATTTAATCCTCGAAGAATTCCCTTCATCTCCACGCGGGACTGCACGATATGCATTGTTTAACTTATCTTTGTGCATGATATGCATTTTCGTCTTCATTTCATTTTTGTGTTTTTCCAAACGTTCCGTGTCATGCATATCATGCAGCGGTTATGTTGCATCATCAATTTAATCCTTCCGGGATAGCAAAGTCTAAGCAAGAAGCGTTTTCGTTATAGAACGGCGGACTATTATCGCAGCGCATGTTCTTTGTTGCACGACTGTCGTCACCCCAAAGGACGGCTCGTCCGTTAATCGTTCACTTCGCGATTAGAAGTTTGTTCTTCCTGCGTCTCTTCTCGCGATCGTTCTTCTTACTTTCGTGGTCGACCGTTTCGCTGCATGAAGCAACCCTTGAAGGAATTTAATCTCACGTCAATCTCGCCCTCCTCCAACTGAAATGTATTTATCGTTCATTACCATGCGGTCCGCACGAGTGAAATTGTATTCCGGATACGTACTAGATATATGGCATGTAAAGCATAGTAGCCAAATGCAATTAACGGAATTGGCATTACGCATATACCTGTACCTGATCAAATAAATAGATCTCCTTGTAACAGGACGGCGACACGCATTCCCGGATGCATCGTGTTTTGGCTACGCCATCGCTCCTGTGTTGCGACAGCATCTTGCAAGCGCCGCTCTCCTCGCAAGCCTGCTCGAATTGTCTGAAGAGAAGCTCCTGTGACAGAATTTATCGGTCATCATAACTACGATATTGGACTATTCCCTACCCGTTATAAATGTTTAAAGAACGGTTTTCATACACGGAGAAAATTTTATATTAAAAATTACTATGTATGACAGTAGCCGTGGACCATTGCTGGAATTATAAAAATTTTTACTATGTCTTTCACTAATGAGTTTAATAATTATTAATATAACATAGTAAAAATGTTTATAATTCCAGCAATGGTCCACGGCTACTGCCATACATAGTAATTTTTAATATACACGTAGAGGACCACAATCCGTATGGTTGATACGTGGTAATTAATAGAATACCATCTCTTGCCAGACGGGTCGACTTAAAAATTTATCACATATGTTTTAATATAAAATTTTCTCCGTGTATAGCGGTATCGAAAATAAATCGCTTTCGAATTCTTCATCTTGCATATTTCGCTGAAATAAATCGCGCGTACATGCATTGATTATTTTGGCAAAACGCTGCAAATAGATTTTGCGGTCAAATCTGGGGATGAGAACGTTTATTAATGTAAACATTTGTTTTTGTACCCGAGAAAATTATTCTGTTAGTTTATGCGGTATTTGATAAAGTGACGCTTGTATTCTGCGCTGCGGCAAGATAAAGTGGAATGCAACAATTGATTCGTGCACGTTGAAAGATTAACCCCAATTAGAGCCAATGCGACTTCGCCAGCGCGGCACATGTATGCGCCTTTAATTTCCTTCGCGAATAACTCCACGTCTGCCTTTCTCCGCGCAAATACAAGCATTATGGGGAGAGAGATCTTTGAAGAAGAATCAAGAATGTTTGCCGAGCATAATACAGGAAGATAAACGTAATGTTCTTTTCTTTCACTTCTTAGAAGATACGATTATGAGAATACGTTTCTGGTAAGCTTTGCATTTAAGATGCTAACAATAGATCGCCCGTAAAATTAAATTTATTGTCAAAAAAATCTTTCGGATAAAATTATTCCACCGTAAAAGAGTATTCCATCGTTTTTCCTCGCCGAAAGTATGTCGCGAGCGAATATTCTTAACTTCATGTAACATTTCCGATGCATTTTTTTAATGATATACAACATACGTGTTTTTTCTCTTGTCTTTTAGAGGCTCGGTAATTTTTGTATTTTATTCTCCACTGATCAAACTCATCGAAAGAGAATTCTTCGAATCGCGACGAATTTGTGCTGTTGTTTCGAATGCAAATATTCGCAAGTAGTTACTTTTGAGTATGTCCGTATACACTTTGACCTTTAGCCAAATCTCTCTTGAGTTAATGTCAGATCGATTGTTCGGTTCCTTCACTAAATTGTTACCTCGTTCTGATTTTACTTCCTTGATTATATGTGATAGCTATCGAGTGTTTCTCTCAGTACGTTTCCGAAAATTTACATTTCTCTTTTAGACAAAGATATAATGGTTTTTTTTATATTAATTCAGATTCAGATAATTTTTTATTTACACAGGCTGGATCGAAGATATTTTATAGTTAATTAGTGATCCACGTTACGAGTTCGGGGATCGTTTTCAACTGGTTAGCTCCGGAAAATCGGTGCACCAAGCCGGCTTAACATTACCGTTCTTAGCGTCGTAAAACTGTCACCCCTAAATGAGGGTTGCGCCCCATAACCTGTATCAGCGTTCAGCACGTACCACTCGGCAGGGAGGACTTTGATGGACTATATGAACGACTTACGTTCTTGGTGGTCTCCTTGTACGGATATTCCGGGAATGTGAAGGTCTTCGCGAGAGACCCTGGCCCTTCCTGGAGGTGGCCGACGACGAGGATCAGGCTGAGCGCGAATACCACCCCCGCCGCCATGTTGAGCGGAGTCAGTGACCGATCAATAGACGGGGATGGCGCTCCGGTTTCTCTGTCGGGTTTCCCAGTGGAAAATAGAAAACTTTTAGGCCTAATGAGTCGTAAGAGTTAACCATCGATTTATCCCAAATATTTTCATCAAATCTGTAATTCTAAAACGTGTTGGATAAGCAAGCAAATATAAGTTAGCATTGGGTAAATAGTTATCATGTCTTATTTCTTTTCTGCGTATTGTTGCATTTGCAGTAAATCATTTAAGTTTTTATTTTCTTTTTCGATTAATTTTCTGAAACCCTTATTATTTTGTCAATTATATCATAAAATTCCGTGCTGTCCTATTGCAGTCAAATATTTTAATTCGTTGCCGCTCGATTAATCGAGTTTTAGGGTTTTATTTTGCGTTCCAGATAAATTCTTGTTTATTATATGTATCTACGTCTTATCTTTAACTTTACTATTTTATGTCTTTTGCAGTACTACGTATATACTTTATTTTTTCTTTCTCTTCTGTATAACTCGAAGCGTCAGCCTTATTAAATATCAAACTTATATACGCAATAAAGTTATTGCATATGCAGTAAAGTTATTATTATTATGTATGTATATTATTATGTATTATAAATATATTATTATGTAATATATTTATAATACGTCATGAAGTTTTCTGTTAAATAATAAAATTAAATATATTAGTATTTTTGTTAAATTATAAAATAATTATTGAATTATAAAGCTTGAGTTTAATCAATACTGATCACTTTTTTATATAGATATTTAGCGATTGTTAACGAGAGGTTCTTGAACAAAAGCCAATATTTATATTTTAACAAGCATCAAAATGTGCCTGTAAAATTTTTATTTTTGCAAGATGCCAAGTATCCAATAAAATTTAATGCTGACTCTCGTGAACTTTCGACGCCGTTGCGATTCGTGCAGTGACATGCGTGAATTTACCGATAACTCCATATAGAAGCGCAGCTGCGATATTTGCATAAAACGTATCGAGGCGTATGCACCAGAGCGCAGTAGCATTTATCGTTTCGATGTGTATGCGAACGGTGGACGAGACGGCGAACGTTTTTGCCGGGTTAAGCGTTGTGCACCACCAATCCCAAATTCCGCGCGCGGCTTTCGTGCCATTAATTCGAGATTTCGGCGGCGATTAGCAACAGTTCCGGCTCGCCCGATATGTTCCTCTTGTCCCTCGCGTGATGCAACATTCTGCCAATTGCACAGATAGCCTGTGCAACAACGCGAAGAAATATCTCGGTCAGAATAGTTTTCCTTCGTCCTTTGCTTTGAATTTATATAATAAACATTATTAATAATTGTCCAGTTTTTTCATAATTCTTTCTATGTTATAAACTATTGTAATCAATGTGTTGTAATGAATTTATCCAATTGTTTTTCTCTGACATTTTCAAGTTTAATTTTGCAGTACAATTGAATCGCTTAAAAGAGAATTATTCCGAAATCCCGAGGCATTCTGTACGAAAAACTTCTGAAAAATATTTTTCATTGCTCAACAAAACAGATTTTCTCTAATTTTATTACAAAATTATGTGAAATTATGTTTTGCTAAGAATAAGCATCTCAATTGTAATATAATTGTGGTTAAAATAGAGTTTTTAGAAAATAGATCATTTATTCCTGGGTAATTTTCTAAAATTGCATCACCGGTATTGTAGCATAGAATTAATGGAATGGGTTTCGTTACGCAATATATTTCGGTAGAATAATGAAAGGAGACAGAACTAATTTGAAACACACACATACAGATTATTTCTTGTTTGAAATAAGAGTTATCGAATTTGAGAACAAAAATTTATTCAACACAAATGCTTTCGCAATTGAATTTAAAACGCAGCGTTCAAATTCTATTACGTTTTGTGTAAAATACTTTTTTAGAATATTATAAAACTCATAAAAATTACGTGTTAAAGAATGCAGCAATATTGCAGGAAATTGAGAAAAAAGACGTTTTAATTAAGCAAATTTAAATGAAATAAAACGCATCTCTTACATATATGCGAAATTTTATATAAATTAAGTAATTGTACATACACACACACACACACATTTAAAAATTTGAAACTATATTAATTTGTTATATAATATATTTATATATCATAGTTTCAAAATTTTAGAATCTGTTATAATTGATAACAATGTAATAATTTTTGTTTACTAATCTAATACAGTCTGCTTAAGTGATATTTTCCTGCCTGCTTGTGTTATAATTACCATATCGATTGCACCGGTGTATTATAATTATCCAGGTGTTAAGCTGGGATACAGGCTACTTTTTTGTCTCGTCGTAATTACCTTCTCTCGCTCGATTGAAATTCATAATTAAACCGTTAGGTATACACTTGACATAAAATTCGTTGCTGCGCATGTCGAAGATTAATTGAAGATTCTGATTGTAAATTAATTACATCTCCTGTACAATGTAAAGAGGTAGAAATTTCGTAATTTTATTATAAACTATTATCCATGTTAGGTAATGTCTTAACAATTTAAGCTAATATAAGCTAATAACATCGTATTTATGGTATGTATTTATATATACTATTATTATGCCTTTGAAGAAATTAAAAATCAGATTATTATTTGGATGGCTAATAAATACTTTAAAGATTGCATAGTAATATAATGAAAATTTCTCTCTGTTTAAACGAAATGATGAAATTTCGTCTCTGCGCAGTGAATTATATCTTGTCGGTACAAACGTAATTAACGTCCTGCATCTATATAGTTCTCCTCGAAGAGAGAGAACGATAAGCAAGAGCGATTCTCTCGGGTGACGTATTTCATAGTTAGATTGTCACGATAAGAAACAATGAAATACGGCGAATGATCACAAAATACGAGAACCCTTTGTATGTTGTATCCCTGCGGATATATACGACTGCAATACGCCATATGTCGATGTAATTTTAGAATAGAAATATTAAATATTGTAAATGCTAAATTGTATAATTAATATCTCAAGATACTAATTATCGCTCTGAAATTGTCGGTAGATTCAACAATTTTTATCAACAATTCTTTTTTAAGTAAACTAGAAACTTGTGCGACCTATGACCTATTTATGATGTCTTGCAACCCGTACAATGTTGCGTAGAATGTTGACACGTATAAACTATGGCGCTATGGCTTATCAATATTATTTATTAATATTGCGCTTCTCGAAACTTGCTTAATGGCAAATTTAAATTTGTTGCAGTGCCAAGCTGAAATATAAACGAGGAAAATGTAACGAGGTTGTTTCACTTCTACCAAATAATAATAAATTCAATACATATAAATTTTTGATGCAAATGTATTGATTTAAATTTGTAAAATATTTAAACAAATATAAATATGAAAAATGCCATTATTGTTTAAAATATTTAAGTTTTAACTATAAAGAATAAATTGTTTATAAATATTTTTTTATATAAGATTATACAAATTTTCTTACACTGTAGGCCTTGAAGTTAAAACTTGTTTAATTTATACGAAAATTCGATCTTGGAGTTGCTATTTTTTTCTGACAGTTTGTAATTTGTTACATTTATTACAAAATATAATAAATTGCACGACAGCGTTTTAATGCCGATAATGCTTTAATAGCAGAAGTCAGAAGAAATCAAGGTAATTTCAATGGTAGACTACAGAGAATGTAATGGTAAGAAGTTGATTTAATTGCAGTGTAATTAAGTACCAGATGGCAGAGCGGCTAATCTAATTACAACGATTAAGAGCCTTATTCGGGGTAGGCTTCGTATTTGTATTATGTCTGTAATCAAGAATTCCTTATTCTTATATGAATAATAATTTAAAACTAAAATTAATTTTATAAAATTTTTTTAATAAAAAAAGAAATAGAGTTAATATTTAGAAGGATTATTATGTTCATTTATTATGTTACATATTATGTTTATTTTCTTGTGCATTAGAGCAATAAACAATAGCAGAGTATGCAATATAATAATTATTTTGTTACAAATTGATTTAATATAATATTATATATATTGATTCACGCACGTATATGCAATCTCACGTCGCGAACGCGCATTCAGGAAATGGGATAGATCTTGTTTGCCTGCGTGTCAATTGCCTGAGAGAATGACATTGTATATATATATATATACAATGTCATTCTCTCTCTCTCTCTCTCTCTTTCTCTATTAAATTAGAAAATATTATATTGCAATGTACAAATGCGTCTGTTATTATCTTGGAAGAAATGTTTAGCCTACCACAATATACATAATTGTGCTCGTATTTGCCCGGTGGCCATAATTGTTAATTCAAACTCAATTTACCAAGGCTGTTAACCGCGTTATCGCATTTCGCGCGGGCCATCATACGAAGGAGGAAATGAAAGCCGCGAGAATTGCATTCCGCTGTTAACGGAATTGCGTGCCGCGAAATTTTGTATCGATGTCTCTCGCTTTCTCTCTCTCTCTCTCTCTCTCTCTCTCTCTCTCTCTCTCTCTCTCTCTTTCAAGGTAGATTCGTGCGCTATTGCAAACTGGGACGGCGATACACAGTTGTGTCGTGAGCCTCTGATTTATGTGCGCCCCTGAAAAGCCCCCTCGGTACGACGGTGGTCCCCTTGGCATCGAATATAGCGCAAATCCTCTCCGCAATTCCTGGGCGGAAAGGGACGGCAGCAGATTTCCTCACGTTATTGACCATGTAAATAAGGATCGACAATAATAGGTATCGTTGACACGCAGGCAAACAAGATCTATCCCATTCCCTGAATGCGCGTTCGCGACGTGAGATTGCATATACGTGCGTGAATCAATTGTCAACTTGGATTTCCAGTATTGCGTATTATTCACCTCGCAAATGTACGGGGACATTTGTCCGTGGCACCGGTTAATAAGAGAAGACATACAACTGAGATTTGACACACCTGATTAAATCTCGTGAATTATTACACCGAGAATTATCGGAGAAACGCTTTTCTTATTTCCGATGGGAAATGTCGTTTTAATTTAATGTTTAACAGTCACCACATTCTTGCTACTTAAATTCGTCTGAAATCTCATTCCTTTATTAATTTTTGCGAAAAATATTTGGCATGTACTTGTCAAAAAAAAATTTGTAATGCCGGTGCATATACGATAGATGATGGATTACGAGAGTGAAGCTCTCCTATTAGCGGATAACCGCGATTAGGATAGCTTGTATTTCCGTGTAATGATCGTTAATTACTAAGCTTCGGTATGGTTTAATGATACTTAATCGTCGGTGTACGAGTACTCTCACGCATAAACTTCGCAACCCTTTCTAATTTGCATTGTCATGTATAGAGACCAATAGGTCGACTGTTAAATTAGTCTTTAATTAAAAGCATTATTTATTCATGTATTACTGCGATACATATATTTCGGATATGAATAGTTCATAACTTACATTCGATTTGTTATTTGACTAAACAATATGTATGAATAATAACATGTCATATAAATTAAATTACTAAAATTTGGCAAATTTTAGTAAAACAAATCTATTCAGATAATAATACAAAGTTTTGCTTGGCAAAATAAATGTTATGATTTGCAAATAAACGAGAAATTGGACGTTTCTTTTGGTGGACTAGAGGGCCGAAAAACTTTAATAAAATTCTCGTAACAAAAAGCGATCGACTCGGAAACGGCAATTTCGGTAAATTCCACGTGAAATTAGAAAGGGATGACGTATGCCGTATTACAGCGTCATTTGTCAAGGTTTGGCAAAATGCCAAAGCCAGAGCCGTGTGCATCTGACCTGGTGAAGTGCAACAAGTACAATTAGGGAAAGCAGAACTTACGTGAACTGACCTGCGCACGGTCGAGCTCGTGCAATCGATATACGATGGATATACCAAAATTCCGCTGACCGGAATCAAAGGAACCGCTTGTTCCCGTCCAACCAATCGCTGCCGAGGCGACTAAGTTGAAATCGGATTATCCAGCGTTCTATCGTCGCGATAGATTCAAGTACGATTTAATTAATCTCGATGAAGGTAATCACTGGGTGACAATATAAATACCCGCAAAATATACTGGAAAATAAATCTAGCGTTTTTTGTTAAATTCATTGGTCCAATTATTTTACTTTGAGGTTGAAAATTAATTTAAAAAATTCATTAAAAGGTATATGTATAATGCATATATTACAATACTCTATGCTGATATTATATAACGCAATTTGAATTTAATCTATGATTTCGATTCAAATTGCATTTCTTGCGAGAAGAATCTATACGATTTCAAGTGATATCGGAATAAACATCGTTTAATAGTGAGCATTAACTAATAATTGTGTACAGTGCAGCCAGAAAGCGGTTTAATATTTATCGGGTCAACAGCGTAAATAAAATAATTATTTTGCATATTCTGCATATTAACGTCGGACGCGGGCGAGCATTAATAAATGTAATAATTACTGAATTCGAAATCGAGATACCTTCCAGGACGCGCGCGGCGCGATGAATAGGCAAGAGTTCTCCCACTGTATTTGTTATTTTCCATATAACCAGGCAACGCCACGCGCTCTCATACATACATACGTATTGCGGCATAAATTACGTAGACATCACGCGCGATTTTACGTTACCGTGAAACCTGCATATTGCGTCTTGTTCGCGATTCGCGCTCACGTAGCGTCAGAGTGGAATAGTAGGAGGGTGAAAAAGAGAAATGCATCGAGGTGTGTGGAAAAAAAGAATGACGGTAAAAAATTTGTCCCTTGCCCACTAACACTTTAACACCGCCATTAATTTCAAGTAATTCATTATTTCGCTATCGCAGTCCTTATTACAACAAATATCACGGAAAGAACGGTTTTGGTGAAATGTCTAAAAATTTGGCCAGATATAGATCTGAAAATAATTTTGTTGGGTCATCAAAATAATTATGTAGGACACTCAAACATAGTGATAATGCTGCAAAAAGTTTTGATATTCTAGCAACTGTTTTGGGCGTACTACATAATAATTTTGATGACCCAACAAAATTATTTTCAGATCTATATCTGACCAAATTTTTTAATATTTCAGCAAAACCATTCCTTTCGTGATATAAATAGGTTTGTCAGAATTGTGTATATACAAATTTTAAGGAATTAAATTTTATTTTATCACTTCAAAAACCAGTTATTATCGGAAAAGAATAAAAAAGCAACAAAATCGCCAGGTGTTTTATATCGGACGCAACGCGTACCGTTATACAAAATGTTCCATTTTACAGTCAATATTTTACGACAATCGAGACATTAATTGGGAACGAAATACACGGCGCGCGCGAAGAGTTTATGTGGCTTTATCGTCGGTTAAGTTTCTAAACCCATATTTATCACAGGAGCATCGCCACCGCCCACGCGTCAATTGTATATCCTCTCTTAGTGAATCTCATTACCTAAACGCGTTGGCCAATGGCGGGCGAGTGTCATATAAATTTGCAACACAATATCACTTTATCATTGCATGACATCCACCGCGGTATGAATTATGGAATGAGGCGCACGTCAGACTTTGTAGTATAAGCCATCGCGCCGGTGGCTACAACACATCGGAGCAGAAAGTGATATCAACGAAAATGATGCTCGTTCAGGTGCAGCAGCTTACGGAATTATAATGCGCCACAATCCGCCTCGAAGCGAATTCTGCCTCGAGTTGGAATATTGAATCGTGCCGCTAAAGATAACACAGGGATGCGAACAGCGCGCGAATGTTTACGGCATATAATAATCAATTACGAAATACCAGATGCTTTGTAAGTTGCATTCTCTGGATTAACAGATATCAAGGTAGAATCCCTGTGAAATTAGCATTCCATTTTTAGAATTTCGATTTATAATTGCTAGAGTTCTCTCTGGCTCTTCTCCAAACAACTCCGGCCGCTCCCAACACGTTAGGAAAAGTACCACGTAGTAAAAGTAACACGTTTAAAAAGTTGTCCTAAGCAACTCGAAGCCCTCGCTTGGTAATGCATAAAATGGAAAAGTTTCATGCAGCATAGATTTCCCGCACTTCCGCTTGAAAAGATGAACTTGCATATGTATAAAATTTTCCCTACAGCACAAAAATTACAGCAACATTGCTGCAACATTTCGGCAATATTTAATGTTACTGCAATGTTGCTGCAATTTTTGTGCTGTAGGGGTTATGACTGTTCCGATATATCAAACCCCCGTTTGATGTTTCCTGCACTGAGAGAAAAATTTATGATATTCATGATTATAATTAAATTGTAAATAATTATGGCTAGGTGCACCATTTTTATAGTTATTATTACTATAATGTTAGTAATAATAACAAAAAATAGTTACAAAAACCATAATTTAACTATAATCATTATAGTTAATTATTATTAATCATTATAGTTGGAACCTTTTTTAACTATAATAATTATAGTTAAATTATGGTATTTGTAACTATTTTTTGTTATTATTACTAACATTATAGCAGCAATAACTATAAAAATGATGCACCTAACCATAATTATTTACAATTTAATTATAGTCACAAATATCGTAAATTTTTCTCTCAGTGTAAAAATAATTATTTGTGTTCGCTTCCTCTCGTACATTTACAAAAACCGGACAAGATAGAATTTGATGTGGATAAGCAGAACTTTTATCTCGCATATTTTAATTATTAGTATATCATGCTGGCGATTGTCGGATGAAAACCGTTGGTGCAAAAAAAGTCGCCCCGCGAAATGTACGTAAGTGATGGAAAAACCAACTTTTCCCGCAATTTCAATTAACATTATGTGCGCTTTTCGGCCATCCCGGTATAAATTACGTTGAGCAGCTTTAATTTTAATTCGCGATATTTTTTCGTCCGGCAGTGCGCAGCCTCGCCATAGCAAACGAGAATTCGTTAACCCGTTGGCATTTTGCAATTGTGATTATCGAAAAGGGTAAACGATTTTATACTCTCAGTTCGTGCCGCGTAATAATAAAAAGCTGAATTATTTTGCAATTCACTGCTCTCGTCGAGTTAATTAATGTACCGTCCCGTTTCCCGCGCGGAGAGAGATCGTTTCTCTCTCCTCTCTCTCTCTCTCTTTCTCTCTCTCCCCTGCTCTCAATTGCAACGGCGCTGTCGGGTGAATTCGAAACTCGAAATAAAAAATTCAAGTCGCGTCGATTACTATCGGCGCGCGGAACCGCGGCCTGCAAAAATGATCCCGGAACGCGCCCTTCCAACTTTTACGAGGTAATTTATAAACTGTGTACCACGCTCGTGCGCTCGTAGTATAATTGCGGCTGCTTTGTGTGCACATACGTGTGTACACTCTGTATTACGAATAGCCTCTTTAAATAGAGATTTTTAAAACAAATACATACCGTATCTAAATATTTGCAACAATCTACTTCGTATTTTATAATTGATTTCTCTATCATTTTAAAAAACAATATTACCTTGAAGCAGAGTTTAATAGTCATTATAGTAACACTTAGGCCCAGTTCCACAATCTCCAGTTAACTTAACCGGCCGGTTATTCCATTGGAATTGACCAATCGCATTTGTCGTTAAGCAAAATTAATAAATACGATTGGTCAATTCCAATGGAATAACCGGCCGGTTAAGTTAACTGGAGATTGTGGAATTGGGCTATAGTGTTAATAAAAGATAACCGTAATGCGCTGATTATTAATTCATATTATTAATTATAACAATACGTATATATATTTTGGTTTAATTAATACACTAATTAATAAATAAAATTACTGCAGTATTATATTAAAGAATTATATTTTATAATCCTATTATATAAATCTATATATATATATATATATTGTTTAAATCAATAGAATTAAAATAAGCCAAAGACAACGAAGAGAATTTAAACATTTGTAAATTAATTCTAATTGTAAAGAGAAAGCTCTTTATAATTTTGTTAATCCTTTCATTAAGATTTTATAAATATTTTAATAAAAATGTTATATTAAAATAATGTAAAATATTAATTAATTTCTATATGATAAAATGTTGTTATCTAAATTAAGTAGATCTTTTAAAGGGAACTATCTTCTCTATTTGAAAATTAGTTTTCTCTCTGATATTAAGAGTGCAAATGCATATACATATGTTTCAAAATGTACGTCAAGCTTCAATAATTAAATTGTCAATTATTGCTGTGGAAGTTATTGATAATATCTTTAATAACATAACGCATGAATATCTAGTCGCAACGCGTCCGTTCTGAAAAGGCCTAGCGAAGACAATCGCGACACCGAGTGTACGTGCATATGAACGACAAACGAGGACCCCCGGAATATCGATTTTGACGTATCCTAGTCAGGCCAATTTCATTTGACGGGTATACGTCCGTGCGCGCGCGGCGGTTTTCCGCGACACCGCGAATATGATTATGCACGCCCGAGCGTTACCGAAAACAATATCGGTCGTGCGCGCGGCGCAATCTGATTTCGGTAACAATATTCGTAAACGAATGCCTACGGCGCGGGCGACGCGACCAACGACCGTAAACCCGATGACTGGCATTTATTCGGAATTACAAGCGGTAATTAAAAGGACGCTAAACCCGCTCGCCTGCGGCGCGGCGCGGCGCGGCGCGGAGCGGCGCGTAAATTCGCGGCCCCCGAAAAATTCTCATCCAGTCGCGCTTATCGAAACAACGACACCGCGTCGCGATAAAGCCTAGGAACGCGCGAGTCCGAACGCACAAACTGCATAACTGAGTGAGGTCGATAGATTTTGTACAAGCGAGCTTTGATTGATGATAAAAGGGGTTTATTGACTTGCGTTGAGCGCAGATGCAACGTGCCCTTTTTTTTTGTCTGAATACAGAGCTTGATTGATAGTGCGTGCGCATTTCGTCGCTGATACCGGGCCGCTATGATAAGAGGTTTCGGGCGCGAACAGTGAAATTGTGTGTAAAGCTATAAATCATTTCTCTTCACGCTCTCCTCCATAATTTATATATTAAAGGAAAGTATATATTACAAACGCATTTAGCATGTTACATTGTAAGTAAACTGTATTCGCTAATGTTATTGTTATTGAAGTTAATTTGATAGTACTATTATATACAGTTAGAGTTAGCGAATTTCTATTAACGTTTATCGGACAAATGCGATAAAGCACATCAAATATTTTACGCGCGAGATTATTTTGCGCGTTCAACATTCGTCGAATATAAAATCACCCGGATTTAATCCGTCCGTCCGACCGCTACGTCTGCTATATCCATTAAAAGTACTACAAAAATATTTGCGCTTTGCAGCTCGTAAACAAATATTCAAACAGCGCACACACATCGGTCGAGCCTGTTTTTGTTCATCATATAATTAAAGCCAACATTTACACTTTCACGAGAAAGTGCCGTCAAATTTAAAATCGGCACGGTCGGAAATTCAAATAAGCTTTATGTGACACTATTGAATATACCAATGAACATTATACAACATAATTTATGAAACTTTCCTTCACAGAAATTCTAAATATGTAGAAAACGTACAGTTGAGAAAATGTATTTAACAATTACGTATATGGCGAAGTTTAATTTAAAACTATCTTTGTACTATCAATATTGATAGTCATTATTTATTCTTTATTTGATAATATTGCACGCATAATATACTTTTTTAAATTTAACTTTTGCCGTTATGGTTAAATTCTAAACGTTACGTTATTTTACGTCATAACCTTTCATATTTTTTTAATTAAAATAGAAAGGGATACGGAAATTAACTATGCAAGTAGCTGTTGTAATTAGCTATGTGTTAAATGCTCGGTAATTACAATTGTATATTAAATCTTATAAAAATTTTTCATGGAATTAAAGATTAAACATCATTTCAAATACGAACGATATCGCTGATTTGGATGGTGCGTTATTATTCGTTATGTACGTAGATTCGACGACATTTCTGAAATTGAAACTGCTGTAACCAACCAACTAAAGACTATTACAAAAAAGGAGTTTTCAACGGCCATGCAACCCACACAGCACACTTTATCCTGAGGATATCCAATAATCCCATCAAATTGTCCCAGATTTCCAAATGCAATCCCAGGGACGTCTCAATAAGTAATTTCTGGGATATCCAATAAGGTGTCGTGAGATTTTTTTATGCATATCCAAGGAATATAACAGGATATCTTAGTGCGTGGCATCGCCGCCAGATGGACGCGGTGGCGTCTATTTTCTCGTAAGTAAAAACCACACAGGATGGAATAAAAAGACGCAGCATTATGAGATTATTCACTCATGTTCTAATAATATGATTCTTTAAAGGAGAGTCCCCAAAAGTGGATTCTAAAATGAGAGTAAAGAGATGTTACTTTGAAAGTATAATTATATAATTAAAACAATGAAAAATATTAAAGTCGAATAAAATAAATGAAACAAGGATCGATAACAATAATATATCGTACGACATTTCTAAAGTTTACCTGGATATCCTGTGGACATCGTTTAAGATAGGATATCATATAGATAGACATCGCTGGATATCCACCGGATATCTGAGTCCATGACCCAGACAGCACACGGATATCCGAAGGACATCTATAAGACGTCCTTTAAGGATATTGAGGATATCCGTAGGCCATCCATTTTATGTCCTT
>NJRL01000083.1:387631-430991 GCA_003063815.1 Aphaenogaster rudis
GGGGGAGAGAGAGAGAGAGAGAGAGAGAGAGAGAGGTGGAAATGTAAAAAGACTGATCCGTGATTGCGTTCGCTCGACGTAACGCATGTTGTATATTGCGTCTGTTATGTTTACATAAATCATCGCCATACAAAAGCGGAGTTTATTTTTTTAAAGGATTTAGAAGCACGCGAGAGTTGCGTTTTACGAATCGGTTTTACGCGCTGCTTTTACATTGCGCATTGGCTTGCATTTTAAATATCGTTATTTTGTTTCCATTTTAACAAGGATTTCCTGGATATTGAGAATCAAAATTTGCGGATATCAAAATATATGTAGCGTTATATTAAAGTATCATATTAAAATAGGATTGGTATTTTTAGGGCATTTCTTTAGTGGCTACATTAAAATTCTCTGCTCTCGTATTGTGAAATATAAGTTAATTATTTTTCATCAGTAGAGAATTCTTTTTTTACAAATAGATATTGCAATCTCTCTCGTATTACTATTGTTTGCGATTCGGCCAATTCGCAAACGCAAGCAAACGCAACGAGGCTGAGATCACGCAGTGCGGGATTACGCGCGTTTCCGAAACAAACGCCGGGCAGTTTGACTCCCTGCACCTGCGCCTAATCACGGTGCTCGCGCGGTGAAACATTTTGCGGTGACTAATTCGCGAGGTGGCTTCCGCTATTGTTACTCATTGCGAGCCACCGTTAACAATGCACCTGTCCTTTCCGACGGGCCTGTGTCGGTACGCCACGGTTAATGCTGATGCACGAGTTGCACGTTAACGACCGGCGACCAAGTCGAAACTGCAGCGCACGACCGCTCGTAAATTCGCCTGCGATATCGTCATACCGCGATAGTTTCGAAACGACAATGCGATGCAAAAGTTTGAGCCATTCTCCCTTCCTCTATCACACATTCTCTCTCTCTCTCTCTCTCTCTCTGTCTTTTTTTATTTTTCTCTCTACATTGCGCGGTTCGAATACAAATGAATGCAAGCTCGAACAAATCGTCACGGGATTAATCAAATATGTCCGCGATTCGCCCATACATTCATTTTCTGTTGTAAAATACATTTTAAACTACTTATAATTCAGGGCAGACTTTTATATATCACATATTCTTTTACATATGAAATTGCAAATATGATTATGGGTACTTTATTTGGCTTGAAAGTAATAGCGAAGATAGAAAGTATTTTCGTTTCACTTTAATTCATTATTCTGACGCGCTTTACATTATGAACCGAGTAAAATATACAGCAGAAATAAAACTTGTTGCAGAGAATAATGATGTAAATGTGCAAAATGAGAACTCGAATGCACAGAGAAGGATATATTCCAATGGACCACGTTGAAGGTTTTCTATTATTTTAAAATAAATTCGTTACTTCGCGTTTATAAAGTTGATTGCGAACTCCATCGTTTTTTCTCCATCGTTTTTTCTTTTATTATTTTTCTCCGCTTCTCTAGTTAGATGTAGGTATTGGCAGTTTCATTGATACAAGTTTTCGTAGAAAATATTTGATGATATCGGATGGTGCGATGAAAATTTGCGCTTTCTAAATGCACATGTTAGAAAGTGCTCTAAAAGAAAATGTTTTTTATCGATTGAGGAACAAGGAGAAAATGTATTCGATAATTGATATACCTACTGTGTGAACTTACGACCTCGACTTATCGTGGAATGGCAATTTCTCTTTTAATAGAAGTAACTTTCTCTTGCACCCGTGTATTAGCAACGCATCACTGATCAGACGAGGCATTCTGATGGCGATTTTTTTCCTCGCATCGCAAGTATTTCAATTTAACGCATGCGGCCCCATTCTTCCCTTGAGATTCACGTACTTTACGGTCTCCTCACGGAATCGACAGGTTGCAGAGAACGGGATGTGAATTCTCGCGCATCTATGTAACTTTCATTTGGCAACTACTGAGTAAATCTCGCTCAAATACGCGGCGCGATGAAATTGCATATTCATGTAACGAAAGACAGCATTAATAGTTATGTTGAATTTGATAATAAATATTGAAATATCTTAGAGATACATAGCTTTTAGCGAGGGGGTAAACCGCTGACCAAAATTGTGTACACCAATGCCTAGTAATGCCCAAAATTGGGCATTACTAAGTACACAAAGTATACAAAAGTACACTAAAAGTACACAATTTTTAAGAATTACTAGTGAATTTTTTATGTAATGCCCACTAATGTACCCTAGTAATGCCCACTAATGCCCCAAATCTGTACACCGCAATGCCCTTAGCAGTTTACCCTTCGGCTTTTAGATACCACATATTGAAGAAAGAAGTAGCGAAAAAGTAGAAGATAAACTCTAATGCTCATGAATAAATTTTACTTTTTTTGCGCACAATTTCTTAACTTATATTATTAATGTTTAATTAATATAAACGAATATTAATTAATAAATAAAATAAGAGTTCTGAACGTTTCTTATTAATATATCTCTAACGTTGCATCAGAGATTATATTCGTTAATATAATATTTGATTAAAGCGCGTTTCAAATAAATTTTTTATTTATGGGCAGTTTTATGAAAAGGCTGTAAAAGAGCTCGGTAATGAGAGGATTAATACCGAAGAAAATTGCTAGGAAAATTACGCGTTAAACTACGTTTACCTGATCGTTTTTCCCAGAAGAGGCGATAAATCACGGAGTGAGGATTCGAAAGTCCTTATCACAGTTAGAGGAAAAAAGCGTATTAATATCCGTCGCGTCGAAAGTTACCGTGAAATGTCATTACAACACCGGACTAATCGTATATAAAATCAGATATTCCATTCACAGGTGTGTGCGCCGTTCACAAGTATGAACAATCTACGTACAACCATTCACTTCGTTTGTAGAACACTTGCGCCTGATAGGTTATTCACTTGCAGGTTAAATAAACAGGCGTGAATATGGTGTGTGTGTGTGTGTGTGTGTGTGTGTGTGTGTGTGTGTGTATGTGTGTGTGCGTGTTCTATCAGTCTGCCTTAAATAGATGCATTGACCATATATTAGAATATCTCGATTTAGACACGATGCTTTCAGCTGTCATTATTATGCCGATAACTGAAGAATTTGATGATTGTATAATTGCGATTGGTCAATCCATTAAAGGCCACATAATTGTAAAATTTTTTAAACAACAGTTGTTTCTTTGAAGATATCATATTAATGTTATTGCATTATTATTTATCTGCATTATTGAGTACACTAAATTAGTGTAATATATTTTTTTAGTCACTAATAAAAAATCGGGCTTAGAGCCGCAACAGGGTGTAAGTGTCGTGTTGTTGATTTATTGATAATCAGTAAAAATAGAGATAAACAAACGTTTCGGTCTCACATTAGACCATTTTCAATGTAAGAAAAACTAAATCAATAATATCTGAACATAAAAAACGGAACGCTGAAACGCAAAGTAACAAACATATACGCAGATTCTATTAAACGCAAGCTATTCGAAGGACCGACAAAAATATATACATTAAATTTTACATTATGACGACTCTCACAGAATCTAAGTTTCCACTCTTTAATATCATTACGTATGTACTTTTATTTTATTATTTTCATATCCTTGGGTTTGATTTTATTATTTTCGTATTTTTCTTTTTAGTTTATATATTTTTGTCGGTCCTTCGAATAGCTTGCGTTTAATAGAATCTGCGTTATATGTTTGTTACTTTGCGTCTTAGCGTTCCGTTTTTTATGTTCAGATATTATTGATTTAGTTTTTTTACATTGAAAACGGTCTAATGTGAGACCGAAACGTCTGTTTATCTCTATTTTTACCGATTATCAATAAATCAACGCGACACTTACACCCTGTTGCGGCTCTAATGGCCATTTCTACCAATGCAGATTAACTTTAATCTCAGTTTAATTCACTCTTCATCTTTTTCTAGTTCTAAGAATTAGAAAAAGATAAAGAGTAAGTTAAACTGAGATTAAAGTTAATCTGCATTGGTAGAAATGGCCATAAGCCCGATTTTTTATTAGTGATTTTATAATCATTTGAGCCTTTCTCTACTTTATTATATTTTTTTAGAATATTACGATGATTTTACATTTTATTCATAGTTATTATTTTTGTCTCGAGAATGGAATATTGAATTCTTCATTAATGAATTAAATTATCCAACGATGGCATTATACAATCGCTGAATTTTATAACAATTAACATTTCGATATGTGGATAATTTTCTTAATTTATTCCGAGACAATACCTATATTAATTTTTGTTGCATCTAACTGACCTTTTATGCAGTTATTGTTTGCGTTTTATTATAGAACTTAAATAGATAACGAATATTCAGTTATATATTGAGAGATAATTGTGTTCTGGTAAAAGCTACAATATCTAAAGTAAATAAAGCTCAGCTGAATTTTTAACTGAAGGGATCGCACTGTGCACAACAAGCTTTTTGTTAACGGCTTTCGCGAAAAGTTTAGAACCACGTTTCGCGTTGTGTACTCTACATCGATAGTGGTTTATGTGCCAAAAAATACAATGCTGGATATTCGAAGCAATACAGTTTGCAAGTCAGGACGGATGTAAAATATCCTGCCTACAATCTTTATTCATTCCATTTGCAATGAAGAGCTCCAATTATCGAAACTAACTATATTTATTATTTTTTTCTCGTTGCAATAAGAATGTTATAATCGTTGTGAAATACAGAGGCGTGTGGCGCGTTAAACGAAGCATAAACTTTATACACATAATATTCTCTAAAATATTTTAAAAAGTAAGATGCGATTTATAATGATAGACTTTAATAATAGATGATATTTTTATAGAAAGCATTATGAGCCCGCAAACACGTTTCAAATACAAAATCGCGATTAGTGGCAGCGAGAAAATTCCTCGCGATCTCCCGCGGCGTTTAGTCGCAGAATGCAACATTGCCGCGCGCAATCCGCGGTCTAGGCCGCAGCCCGGCCGATTAATAAATCTCGTCGGTTATTAGAGCTCCATTCAATTAATTTCGAACGCTGACGAAGAGGAGAGACCGACCGGTGGCGATATATGTGAGATTGGTAGGATCGATGGCCACCCACGTGCCGGTGCGCCGCTTTACGAATGCGCGACGCGGAATTGCATGCGGATGATTTCATTCGTTTTACGTGAGTTTGCATACGCTCAAGGCCGCCGGGCGTATCTACTGCCACGTATCGGCCCGCTCGGTATCCGCAGCTCTAACCAAGGCGTGTAAATGCAAAACGGGCCCTCGCAAAGCGAGGCTACGACACGAGTTTTTGTGACGAGAAACGCATATACAGCAGGCTGCAGTATGTCGAGAACGCGATTAACTCTATCCCGATCACGTTTAGATATAAAAATTTTTATACTCCCAAAAAAACACACGAAGGACACTTTTAGACTTGATAAAAAGTTGCCTCGTTTCGTAGTCAAATTTAGATATGCAACAGTAACGTGTTCTACATGTCAAAACATTTGAATCTGAAAAGATAATGAGCAAAAACGCGTAACGTACGGACAAATTCTCATCGTTCTTAAAATTTTTCGTTCTTGGACGTCATAAATGTTATTGTTATTGGACAAATTTTATAACTATTCTTCGTGGTTTGTCCAAATATACAGGGTGTCCCATGACTCGAGGTCCATACATTAAGGGCGTGTTATTGAAGTCATTTAGAGTTGAAATTGTTTAATAAACATATGTCCGTAAATGCTTCCTAACAGAACTACAACCATTGAAAGTTGTGTAAATATTTGAAAAAGGAAAGAAAAAAGACATTTAATTTAACTTGTTTATTTACAAATGTATTGCAAATTCTGTTCAAAATTATCTCCTGCAGATTCAATACAAAGTCTTGCCCTACGTAAAAGTGATCTAACAGCTCCACCATGCCAGGAGAATTTCTTATTAATTAATAAGACAATTATTAATAGACATATTAACAGACAATAGGACAAGAATTAATAAAACAATACCAGACTGACAGAAAATGTTTCAAATATTCACATCAACTTTCAATGGTTGTAGTTCTGTTAGGAAGCATTTACGGACATATGTTTATTAAACAATTTCAACTCTAAATAACTTCAATAACACGCCTTTAATGTATGGACCTCGAGCCATGTATAAAATAATATAAACTATAAAAACATGTTATTATTACCGCTAAAAGAAGACTCTTGTGCGTTGAATGAAAGTGATCGTGACGTACGGACGTACGTTTTCCAAATTTGTTTTTAGTGGTAATAACATGCTTTATATTGGCTGCGTTCAGCAGAAAAAGCAGCTTTGCAACTGTTGTAAAATTTTTTAATATGATTGGTTTATACATTTAGATCCAGAAGGAACTAAAGGCAAGAGCCAATCATATTAAAGAATCTTACAACAGTCGCAAAGCTGCTTTTTCTGCTGAACGCGGCCATTATCTTGTATATTCTGACAAACTACGGAGAATAGTTATGAAATTTATCCAATAACAATAACATTTATAACGTCCAAGAACGAAACATTCTAAAGAACGATGAGAATTTGTCCGTACATTACGCGCGTTTTTGCCCTAATACAACATCTTTAACATTGCTTAGATTTCTTTGGATATTTATGTGTGATAGCAATTTGCTGCATAATATTGAAGCGATGCGGAGAGACGATGGAATATTTCTAGTTGAGATATTTGTGTATTGTGACATGGCAATTTTGATACACGCATACATAAAAGTCATTTACTCGGGCCGATTAACGGGAAGCGTTTTACGGCGATTGATCGTTGTATAACGATCGAAATTGCCGTGCGCGCATTTATTTTCCGCGATGCATCGACCATGCTCTATTGTGTTGCGCGATCACGTGAAACGGAATTAATCGCGATGCATCGCTATCACGCGAGTTTTTCCGCTATCGCATCCGCCGGCGTCGCGTCCGTGCGCGTCGAAAGTATAATAGGGGAGGAGGAGGTACAGAGCGAAGAATAAGGGAGGCCGTATTTTACAGTCAAGGTCCGGCGATAAAGGAAGCGCGCGCGAGGTTGGAGAATATTGGCTGAATGGGCGGTGCATGAGTGTGCGGATATATTCATACAAGCGAATAGAAAAGAAGAAAAAGGAAAACGAAGATCGAGGCAGCGCGTGTCGACGGACAGACTTGCGAACACTTCCTTAAAATTGTTACGTTAAAGTCGAGAGTTACTGTAAAAGTTTTTCTTTTACCAGGACTCTGTCTGAAAGAGTTCTCTGTCTTTTCGAAATTTCTTTCTCCCTTCATTCGCGTTGTGTTGGAAGGGAATTGTTTATTTTTCTTGATATAATGAATGAGATAGAAAAAAAGCTTACTGAAAAAGACGCATCTTCCGACTATGTAAAAATAATTCACGTTTTTGCGGAGAAACGCGATAAAGCGGAAAAAATAAAGGAAAGAAAAAATACAGGAATCTGATAATCTATTTAGTTTAGTATATGGCATATTCATTATACAAATAAATATCTAAAAAGAATTTTTCGCATGTGGAGTTTTAGAAATATTAAAAAAATAAAAGTTACCAAAATTATATGCTTTTTTAATTATAATTAATTGTCATCCGTTGTCGTATAATATACCGCGATTTTATTTATTCAATAATTTATCTTTTTTCACTACATTCCTTTCGAACGTGGTATTGTCGAATATAAAAAAGACTCGATCTCGTGTCATTCTCACTGTGCGTCCACCGACACGTTGTATACGCGAGGATCATCGTCAACAAAGATCATTGAATAACGAGTGAAAGAGCCCAATGGATGATCGTTAATCTCGATAGATCATGTCGAACGTGTCGATAACGATGAATCATTCCCGGGGCATGGTCGGGGCAATCCATCATTGGCATCGTAGTAACGAACTGGGTTAATAATGGTGTAACCGTTGCCGGATGAATGCGTAAAAGCACGGAGCGAGGAGTCGTCCTGTATGCACGGACCATTAGTGAATTGGACGCAGTATGCAATTATATATCGCCTGCAACATTGTTGGATAAAGTTGTCGCCGTCGTTTCCGCTGTTGCTTCTCGTAGGCGTTTGTCGATTTTCCGCGTAACCGGCTTTCCGGCTTTCCGGCCAGCGCGGCATGAAAACACCCGGCGATGCAACGAGAAAAAAAGGTGCGATGACGCGGCAGGATGTAAGGGTCGCTTTTATCAGGAACGTAAAAGCTGCTTTGGCGCGTAGCCTCCCTTTACGCAAGATATTTCTCAAAGTCACATCTTGAAGTGGAACACGGTTCGAACGTCTTTCGTGGAGAGACTTCACGATGATACTACAAGAAATATTTTATGAGAAAAGTATTCTAATCGCGAGATTTCATGAATCACATTTTATTCGAATCTAAAATATTGATTTTGATATGAAACAATTTCGAATAAGCTGCTTTAAATCATTTTATTACAAGTTGATCTCTGTGTTATTTCTCGATAAATCGGTACTTTTAGCTTTAACAGTTTAATGGAGTTAAATTTATTCTCTATCCTTACATTGGTTTTATAAATGAAACGATTGATTTTTTTTATAGGAAAAAGAGGGATTTATAAATGCTACGTAAAACTGCGTAGGTGGGCGAAGGGGTTTAACAATTCTCTATCGCGAGATGAAATATTGTACGAATGGGAGCAAAAATCCGAACGATAATGAATCTGTTCCGTCATGCTTTTCCGAAATTGATATTCGCATCGCGTTAACAATCAATTGATAATCAGTTTATTATCGGGAGTGCGTCGCGCGTGAATTCTGTTAAAGTAGTTGGCCGTATGTTATGTTAGTTGACACACAGGAGGGAGAATTCAGAGTGACTACTCTCGCGGGGCAAAACTGTGTTAATGCATCGAGGGTTCGCCTACGTGTTTATCGTGTGTCGTATTGCCCGCGGCAGATTGCGTACAATGTAGTTAGGATGCATATTGCGAGCTGCATTAGCTCCGATGAACCAATGGCAAGAATCCGTGCTTGGAAAGTACGATAAAATATAATAATGAATAATGGCGTAAGAGTATTTAATTACGATTACGAAAAATTTAAGGAAGTTTTTAAAAAATGTGTTTTTGATACTCTTTTAATAAATGCATCTTTAATAAAGTTACCGCACGTTATAGTAAGCACAGCTTTTAATAATTTGGCCGTATTTTAATAATCTTGATCTTATAAGAGTTTCATTAACATGCAAATTTTATTAATGTGCAGGAGTTCCAACGCGATAATAAACGTAATAAACTTATATTATCCAAAACTCAATTAAACTTAAATCTGCTTGCATATGAGTACGAAATCACAATAAAAGATTTTACCGTCATATCTTTGTTTCAAAAGTGAGATGTTGTTTAGTTAAATAAATAGGGAATATTTTAAACAAATCTAAATATTTTCTACGATTTTTTTTAAGCTACGATCGCATCCGGCCAAATATTCGATAATATTTAGCCAAAATCGCATGAAAAAAAGAAAAAATTGGCATGATGTACAACGCGTTCGTTCGAACGCGGAATATTTTAATCACAATTTGAAAAAAAATTAAAAAACACGCTCTCGCGGGATTATAAAACTACCGAATGCGTTCACGAATGTCGAAATACCGAATGAATGCAACATGTACTGAGAGATTGTTTTGTAGGTAAACTCTATCGATTTATCTTTTATAAGTAAAAAATGGTACTCTAAAATAATTATTAAAACTGATAAAATACTTTTACTTTAATGGATACATTATAATGGATTTATATACATGTAGTATTATAATAAATTTTATTATTATGCTTGCGCGATTTATAGAAGAATAAATATGTTGTGTTTACCTCTTTCTATCAAACAAGAAGTGTCTTAATCATTTTAGCTACGCTCTTATCGTATCGCGATTTCTGATTCGTGATTGGTAGTTGAATTCTCTGCAATTGTTTGATACCGTCAAAAGCTGTAATTTGCGGCTCGTCCCCGCCAGGCAAAACTGCATTAATGCGTCGTATTCGCCGTCGTATTAGCCGGGCATATTATCCACAATGCAGTTAGAATCTATGCGTCCGTTGGCCACAATGGGTCAGTGACGGTTTCCATGTGCCCCGGGACCAGTCAGTCAGGGAAACGAGCAATTACCGCCCAGCCCGTAGGGGGCTGCTGGAATTTATGGGTCGAGTCCCCCTTAAGCAACCTTTCCAGCGCCCGATCCACCCTTGGCGGAATTTCCCGAAAGGCAGAGATTCCTTGTCCTTACGGGGTTGCATGCGAGAGAGACATCGTTAATATGCTTTATCATACTCGGCGGGCTTGTTACGCTTATGTTAATTTTTTAAATAGATTTTGTAAGCAGCTTTTAAGACAATAATTACTTGTTATTAGTAAAGTCCTTTCTTTTAGTCATCCAATATTTTAAGAAACACCTAAGAGTTTTATTGCAATCACAAGATATAAAAGTGATTCTCTTTTTTGTACCGTTTAAGAGATCTGATTTTGTTTATATATAATTAATTAGAAATATATTCCGGGAATTTTTGTGCTTTAGATAAATGAGGAGTTTCTGAATAAATACAGAGCTCTACGTAATTTAATCATTGCAATTTTAAAGCATCGTGTGCTTTATTTAATATCAAGTGCGCGCGCACGCGAAAAATATTTTAGTGAAATATTTTAAAGAGATTCTGTCAGTCGCTATCTGGAAAAATGCAGTTTCCGCTGTGTACAGATCCAGCGCGGCAAGACAAATGCAATCGCAAAGTTTCGCCAGTCTTTCCTTCTTCTCATGCCATCCGAATGGCGAATCACAACTTGTTTCAATTCCTATTTCTGTTTTTTTTTCATCGTGCAGACATTTTGCGCATTTCTATCATTACGTGCATCCGTCATATTGCTGACTCGGATGCATACTCGACCCAGATGCATGACGCAGCCTCATTCGACGTAGAATGTTCTAAAGCGGCTAGTTACGATTCCGGGGTTATGACGATACTATCGAGCGCTATTCGCCCGCGGATGCCAATATTCTCTTCTCGAATATAGATTAAGATTTCGCACTGGGGTCGGATACGGAATTCGCTTTGTGGTTGTTATATCTCCCGAGTTACAATCTGTTATTAGTTATGAGAGATGCACAGATAGGAAACGCGCGTCTCTCTCTAGTAGAGCATTGGCAGAATCGATATTTCAATTGGGAAACACTCCCCGAATAACGTCGAATCTTATTATAGCATGATACTATTAATTTTTAATTGTGTTATATGAAAAAATTATAAAGCATTAGTAGAAATGTGTATTTATTAAAAATTAGAATTACATATTTAGGCACACGCACTTGATCTGATCGATCTGTTATTTTAACAACCATTACATTACACTTTGCGGTTGAAAAAAATAATCAAATTTTCGATTAATAGTTTATCGGAGTGTTCATTATAAGTTTGTTCGTCTGCGATTCGACATAGCAATTCCATTTGGGACCGTAAACTTTCGCGTTTGGTGGTTTGTGGTGAACACTCTTGTGGCTTTCTTACTTCGGTTCACCGATCAATCGTATCGACCATCTTGTTCCGTGTCTGCGACGCTCGTCGAAGCACGTCCTATCCCGTTTGACCCTAGGATGAACCTAGAGATTGGCTTCGTTAAGAAAAGGCACGGTGTTCTATGATGCCCTGTATGTCCGCGCGGGTATATATATATATGTATCTACACGCATACATGCTCGTTCATGCGTCGCGCACTTAATTAAAGCGTCTCGTGTGTACAATGTTAATGCGTGTACATATATATCCTAATCGTACATTAATCTGTGTCTCTCCTTCTCTGTCACACGTAGTAAGCCAGTTGTATTGTCGACGAGATAAGCTGGTTGCCACGAGACGTCGTGAACGGCTTGTCGTCGAATGACATTTCTTAAAAGAAAGATTATCAATTTACAGATAAAGTTATGCAAACGTCATGTATAAGCTGTTGGTCCACAGAAACGTAGCTTCTTTAAAAGATATTATACACAGTAAAAGCAAAAAAGATTTGCGAATGTAGAAGTTACTAATTGGACGCTGTTATATGTATAAAATGCAATTGGGCTTGTGTATTTATATATATTTATGAAAATCTTAAAGTTGAGCGTTCCAAGGCGAAAAATTACAAGTAGATTTTAAAATACTCTTTGATATAATTTATCATAATGATTTTAATGTAAAGTTTAATTTCTATTTAACAGACAGTTGATTTTAAAATGTTATATTACTATATGCTAATAATATTTTATAACGCATTATAAATCAGTTGTTTCTTTTTGATGCATTTACATTTGCAAGTTTGCAAATCGTGATTCTTCTCTTGCATTGAGATACATATCTAGTAATAATTTCTACTAGAAAGAGAACAAGAATGCAAGAATCAACTTGTATCTTCCACGAACGCAATATCGCGTGATACACGATGTGAGAGCTGGAAAAAGAACTTTAAGAAGATAAGTCGGACGACTGCTGGCGAGCGGACGAACTCGTGCTAGATCACTCGGTATAGATCACTTTGAAGATACAGATCTCCTAAAGGAGGACACATGTCCCTCCGGGAACTCCGTAGAAAGCTGTTCGTGATGTAGTGTCCCGTAATTGGAAAGGCGAGTGACGATTTTTCCTCGAGACACCGATACGTTTGTCGGTTCTTTCTTGCCACCTCGGTACCGAACGGTTCTCTCCGGTGCCGCTGTGCGACGACAGATCGACTGCAATATTGCGAACGTTGCAGTCGAGATATTGCTATGCAGGATTCGACCGATCAGTTTTATATTGCCATCGAGAGCTTAAATGCCGAAAAAGGAGAAACTTTTCGGATGTCTACATTTGTAAAATTTTTCTAATCTTTCTAAAAAGAGTCAATCATTATGTACAATAATTTCTGATAGTATACTTCGATTTTTATAAATATATAGACATGCACAAGTCTAAATGTATTAAATTGATATATAATTCTATGAACTGTAAAATATTGTAGATTTAGATATCAATTTGTCATCATTTAATTTTAAATTGAATATATCTAGTGTTTAGAATTTAATACACATCATGTTTATTGTTAGTAGATATTATGTGGTTATAATTTATGTATATAGTTTATGCAATAAACTTTCTGATGGATGAAATTGTTATCATGGTAATGTATCCATTCGGTCTCAGCTGGTTTCCTATTACAAGACAGATTATGTAATACATATAAGGAACGTGTTTTGAGGATTATTAGTATCCGAATAATGCAAAATAAATCTTAATTATAAATAGATAATAAATTTTAATAATAAAATTTAACAAACCGAATATAAATTATTACTCAAAGATGCCGATTTAAAACAATTTTTACTGATCTAGTTAAAAAATTTTGTTTGTTAGTATTGAGGAATGAGAAGTTTTACATTCATTTATAGCAAAATATTTTAAAATTGTTTATTCCTATCTCGTTTTCTCGTTTTTCTCTTCTTTTCTCTCTCTCTTTCTCTCTTTTTCTTTCTCTAATAAAAAACTACCAAAATAACTCGAAAGATAATTATTAACTTTAATATATATTATCAACAGCTAAAATTATCTCAAACCAATTAGAAAAAATGTTAAAATGCATTTTGAGAAATTAACTATGCAGTATATCTTGATAAATATAGCTTACAATACACAGAGTGTCAGTATATCTTAAACTAGAACATCTATTTTAGAGATTATATAATAATTATACGTATATCCTGGATTTCGCGTTAAACCCAAACGAATTTTTGATTGATTATCGACCAGTCATAATAATTGAATGGAAGAACGGTCAGACGAAGTCAAGTACCGCGTTATGTTCTCTCTCGTACCATCGCTCTTAGCTTCTTCTTTTCTTCCCTGCTGTTCCACCCTCCATCTTGGTTCTCCTTTTTGTTGTCTCGTGATTACAAACTCGGGTTCTACCTCGCTGTCAGCGACCTTACAAGCACTTTGCTCGGCTGTTCCACGAGAGAGGAGAGGCTTCCGTAATAAGTGCAGATTGAACAGACTTTACCAACCTCGAAAGTTTTCTGTTTCGCGGAACAGCCACTCGAGATCCCTTTGATTTGTTTGCTTTCTTCTCGCGAGCTTAACTCCCGATACATCTCCTTGTTTGTGGCATCGATATTTGGTGTTTGTTTAAATTCAAGAAATTATTATTAATTCTATTATATCAGTAGTTTCTAATATGAAAATATAAAATTAAACTCTGTTAAATTATTAACAATATATATGATAATTTTTGAAGTCAATTTTATGGTATATTTTGGCGAGAATCCCAAGTAACTTTTGGCGTTGTCCCAAGTAATATTCTCTCTTGTAAAGTAAATATTAAAAGAAAAATTTAATGTGTAGGTTACTGGATGTATATTAATGGCTATTACTTAAATTACTTAATTTTTGCTGATTTATATATCTCCGTTTGATATATAATATATACTTCATGATTTTAATAAGAATCATTTCAGTAAGAAATCAGTATATACCGAGTGAAAGCGTTCAGTCAAAGCACATTGTGCCAGATTTTAAGTTGAAGATAACATAACATTTGCAGGATTTTTTCGAATTGGCATCTTTTCCGGTTTATCGGCTTCTGTTCGCTGCGAAACTGCTATGAAGTCTTATCCTTCCGTAGTAGGCGGGTCAATACGATCACTCAACAAAAGTCCAAAGAATGGGGAGATGAGCCTCGCGAGTGAAGATGGAACGAACTCCCCTTGACGCGCAACTTTTTCATCTTGCAGAGAGGATCCTTTTGAAAGCAGTTAGGATGGAACTCGATTGGCTCTTCTTGTCAATAGTTCGCGATCCGTAATTCTTGGACGCTCCTACATCACGGAACTTACGACAGATACATAGATAGATCTGTATATTTGAGTGCACTTCGTCGTATGCTTTCATTCCCTTGAAAAATCGATATCGTCCGTGGTCCGGAAAAGTTACTCTACTATTATTATGTCTTATACATACACTCGCGATACAAATCGTAAACTATCGATGGAATGCTAAGCGGAAAGATCTATTAGATAGTATTAACATTTTGATCAATTTTCATATGCATCTAGTTCTCAGATATAACACTGGCACTCGAGCTGTGACATGAATGCATTAGCTCGTAGATATCGTTCATCGAACCGACGATTTTTCCGTTCGTCCCTCGAGATTCATTTCCATTAAAAAGGGGAACAACCACGCCGCCCCTCGCAGATATTAATGGTGTGTAAGATAATGAGATTTTCGTCGTAATAATTGACACGCGCGCGAGAAGGGCCGACGAACTTGGAAATTAAATTTCTCCGGCGATCTGGAAAGGACCGCCGCAATCGAGCACCGCGCCAATGTGAGCGATAAGGGCGGGCGGTTTCACGCCCTTGCAGCACTTACGTTATTACGGTGAAATCGGTTTTAGCAGTTCTACCATAATCGACTTAGCGTTTTCCTTAATTTTCCGCTGGTTGAAAAGTTAACGTAGCACTAATGATAAACGAGGAGGATGTATAAATATGCATTATGCGAGGATTAATCCGTCTTTTCAATACGTAGCTCAAAAGTAAATATAATGGACCGGTTTGCAATTTTATCTGTATTCGTACAATATTACCAAGCCTAAAGCAGCTAGCTGCTTATTGAATTAGCATGCAGCGTTCTCTACGTTATTTATACTAACAAAAATTGACAACTTATAGCGCAGTTATTTACGACAACCGTAATTGAGTATTGTCATTCAATGTTTTATATGTTCTCGAGAAAAAGATATTAATATCGTGACATAATTATTTAATATTGCGTAAGTACTTTTTACGCAAATATAATATCGTTTTCTATGAGTATTGTCTGTCTTTTATACACGATTAAAACTCCGTATATGCGAACGCGAGTAGCTTTGCGCAATTTTTACGTTTACTTGCTCGTTACTTCGTGTCGAGTGACGTAAATCTCTGGCGGCATTTCAAATTGGATCGCCCGTAGACATGTCGTTAGACATTTCGACGAGCTTTTATCGTCCGCTGCTATACGGTTCGGTTTTATCGTTGACGTTTCCTTGGCTGTCGCCGCCGGCCAATGAAAGTGCAATTTAATGATTATGGCTCCCATTAGTAGAGAAAAAGAGAGAGAGAGAAAGTGTGACAGAGAGAGAGAGGAAGGAGAGGAATCGTCAGACGCAGCGGAAAAATCTGCGTCTTCCGGCTTGGCATCGCGGTGCGAAGCGGACAAAAGATTCCTTTTGCTCGGGGATTTATTGCTCGCGTACGATACTCACCGAGCGGTGAGAGGAGTTCTCTTCGATAAAGCGGAACCGTTTCTCCGACGACGGTGATAATCGAACTGCTGCTGCACCGTTACATCGATGGTAATTAACTGTCAGAACGTAAACTCGGTGGGTTAATGAGATTCCCTTGATATTGAATCGTTGTAATAATATACCGTGCGCTTTATATTTGCTTGATAAAGTACACAGAGTAATGAAAACGTCAGTGTCTCTTGCAAGAAACGCGAGGAGGGAAACTATTTCAATGCCGTCATAAAACTTTGATTGCGATGCTATGTAATGCTAATGTAATAATGCATTTGCCATTTACAACGATCTGACTTCTTTTTTCACACGTCGCTCATAAATTACAAGACATCTTCGCTTCATTCGAAACATGAAGATTTATCAGATTAAAATCAAATTTTAATAGAGCTTAACTTTATTATGCTGTAACTTTACAGAGGTATTTAACTAAAGAGTAGCAAATTTGCTATTCCACTCTTTAAGAAATTCGCTTCCGTTCGAAACTCCCTTACGAGCTATGAAAAATAAATTGAATTTTTACGTGTGCGCTTCTGTTCCGACGTTTTGCTCCTTTTTTGATACTGTTATTCAGGGCAACGGTGAGTAAGTATCGTCTACTTTGCAGGACGGCCGTGTAAAACATAGCGTGTAATGGCGTGTAAGCTAGACCGTGTAATAGATCCTTAAAACAAAGTACCTTGTTCCCCCCTCGTGTTAACTGGTTTGCGCATGTACGCGGATAAGAGAAAATAGATCCTTCGGATTCTTCCTCACGTAGCTCCCGCAAGCGAGATTAGTCGAACTCACATGAATTGGCTCAATTTCCTGCTCGGAGCATATCGATAAAATAGGTCGTGAGTTTTCAGGTATATTGCGCACGTCGCTTATTTCTTCGCTTCGTGACGCTGCTGGCAATTTTTCAAACTTCACATCGCCCAGCAAAAATATTTACGCTAAACATTTGTTCAAACTATATAACATTTTCATAACCCTAACGAGATATGAGCGCGGTAGAAACTTTTCATCGTGCATCCCGTTGATGTTTTTTTGCTTTGTACTGGCAAAATAACCGCATACATTGTTAGTAACTCCGTTTGTTCTGAATGCATGCGATGAATATGCTGAGCAACACGAAGTCGTAAATATGTAATGTAATTGCTTCTTTATTATGTGGTATTAAGTTAGAGATCATATAAGATTATTAGCTTTTAATTTCAATGCTGTGTTAGTAGATGTAATAACAAATAATAGGGCAATAAAAAATAATGATCTTACGCGAGTAATTACCTTACGTGAGTTACGCGCCTAAGCATTAAAATAATAGACGTACATTTCTGCGCAAGTTTTATATAAGATGATATGTTTTTTTATATGAAATTGTGATCACGCAAAGTTTTATTAGGTCATTATTACTAAATATCAAAAATAATTGTTCGGTAAACCGCAGAATATTACCCTCGAAGGAATATCTGACCCCGAAAGTCTTGACGCAATACGTTAGTTATACTAAGCAATCGTTGCAAACGAGAAGTGACGGATAAGATCAACACGAATCACCACAAGCGTCACGAAGCTGAGGCTGGCGAGGCAAGTTTAGCCCGAATTTAACATTCACATGAATTCTACCAGTCTCCAACGTAAACGTAGTGGCGCATATGCGAACCTTCCTTAATATGAGAACAGCCTGCTTCATCCTAACGACGATCCTTGCGAATCCCACTGAAAGATTTTTCCAGGCAAGACGATTGCGCACGCGGTGTTTCACCGTGCCGGGAAGAGAGCTACTCGTAAATCTTTCTCTCTGGCGGATCTGAGATATCGTTCACAGGGCCGCCGCTGGGTCCATGTACGCGCCGCGCGAACGAGTCAGCGAATCTTCGAGGAAGGGAATCGTCTCGGGGTTCGGATCTGCATGGTCCTGCTAGACGGTCTGTCGGTCTGTCGTGCACGCGATGCATAATGCTGCGATGTCTGAAAGCACAGAGAACGCCTCTATTCCCTCTCGACAGAGGCGGCTTTGTGCATTCCCTTAACTCACCCCCGCGCTGTGTTTCTCCTACGACTACCGACGTCGGCTTCTCGCTCCCGTGTTGTACGTTACGTATCGTGGCTCGTGCTTCGCATATACTGATTCGCGAGTGGCCGACTCGATAAAAACAACCTGACGTTATCGCAGTCAAGAAGATCGCCGACAGTGATTTATCCACTGCATTCCGTCAATCCGTAATTCTTCCCCTCTTTTATCCACTTGGAATTTATAGAAATATAAGGATTTTTATAAATACCAAGCGAAGTAACTTAAATTGACATTCTATCTACCATTCTAGTTTTTTTGATTTCCGCTTTTCTGTATTATTCAGTAAATTGTGGCAGTGATTTTTTAAAAATTTAAAACAGTTTTCAATTTTTCGTGGGTCACTGTATACTTTTTATATCGTGCATTTTTTTATAATGGCGAATGTTCGACTTGAACTATATCCCACCAAATATTTTCTTAATATAATAATATCTATTTTTTGATCGGTGAACTTTATTGATTTTACGATAGAAGAGATTTGTTTCGACACGACTGGCCAATTTATTTTAAATTAATATATCGCGAATCGTGACATTTTTCGACCATGGGTTTTGGTCTTTCTATAGTGAATGAAATTAATTTAATGTAAAGAATTTGTTGTGTGCGAAAAATTTTACCTCAGCTAGGATTTATTGATTTTACTTCTATTTTTCGTTAAAATCACAAAAGTATCGTTTCCTTTGACGTGTAATTATTTAGATTTATTTTTTTTACAAGTTCTTTTTTCTCAACGTATAGGTATTGAAGCTCAAGTAAGGACTACTCACGCAGATGTATAGATATTTTTTCAAGCGCAATGCAGATAAGCGTTTGTTAATTCGGACAAAGAATTGGCATTGTTAACGATACGCGGGTTTTGCGGATAGGAATTTAATATGCAAGGGTGCGTGCACGGTGGACGTTCCCGCGAGTTGTTTTATCTGCCCGCATAACGCCAGCGCATGAATTTTGCAGCGACGTAATTATTTTTGCTCGCTTTAAAATTACCGTCGATCTGTCCGAGCGTACGTGTGGCAAAAATATTTTTATATAAGCGGCGAGAATACGATTATCTTTTTCGAATTTCGTGTTTCCTGATAAACGATTCCAAAATATTTTATATCGGATTGAAAGCGATTTCAGTTTGCAATATTACACACGTAATGGATCCGTTATTCGCATCAACATCGAAATAATCGAGCTAGACAGGTATGCTAATTTACAATCCACTCAGTGAATCTTCGCTATATCCCTTGGTGATCCCAGCAACCTAATTAATTGAAGCATCTGTCATGATTGCTGCCAACATTTGTAGGTTGTCAAATCAAGCTACGCCTCTAATCGATTAATATAGAATTTAAATCGAATATCAAACATGAAAAAGATAATCTTCTTTGACGATACGTAATGAACATATATCTAGGCAATTAAAGAATTATCAAGCAAATTTGATGAGAACGATCTAGATTTAATGAAAAGCGTAATCATTTAAAAGTTATAATACGATAAATGTTGAATTAAACGTATTAACGCATTATTTGAATAAAATACGTTTTGAAGCGTAATGCAAATTTGCTTTAGTAATAATCCTATATTTTAACTGATCGTAATGCTAAATAAATTAGCGATAATAAATCGTACTTCTCAGACCAACTATAATTGGTAATAATTGGTAATAATTACCAATCGTACGTACTTCGGATCCTAGTTTAATTTGCCGATTGGGTTGGTGTGTATTCATTGCGTGGAGTACGTTTGCGTATTGTGTATGCAAACTATACCTGTACGACCCGCTGTACACCTGTAACATCTTGTTTCGAGAACGTAATTGGAAATGAATACTTGATCGTTTAGATCGCGAAGTCTGGTACGCGGAACCGTGCCGCTTCGCGTTTCGACGAGAAGATTGAATTTCCGCCAAACTTAGCGCTCCCCCCAAGGAGAGATCTTTCGAGCTCACGAGCTAAGATTGTAAAGTCGCAATCATTTTTTTGCGAGATTCTCGTCAGAGATCTACAACCTACGTTTTACACGCTTTAGCAATTTGTCACAAAACGAACATTTTCGTTAGCGTCCTATTGCATTACGTATCTGAGTAATGGTTATCTCCGAAGTATTAACTACTTTTCTCAACGTTCCTTCCATGACGGCATTGTGAATTATTATTCGGTATTATTACGTTTTATCGCGATACTCTCGTCGACGTTATCCGACGCGGCCATCTTTTACGCTCTACGTTAGTCTTACTCTATTTTTATTATTATCTGATCCATTATATGCCTTCCGTGTTTCATTTCCCCGGAAATTAGCGATACGGCGCGTTGTAGTTAACGCAGAAAAGAGCATTTTTATAGCCGGATCTATGAATAATGTGATTTTTGTGATGTAGTATAAAAAGAATTATAAGTCTTCTTGCGTGCGGGGGCTATTTGTGAAACGAACGTTCTAATCGAGTATAAAACGGATCGATGATATAGAAGATTAATTTTCTTGATTATTTTTACAAAAACGACGTTAATATAATAGAATGCATAAAGATATACGCGTAAAATTCTAAATATATCACAAGTGAAAATGTAACGTTATAATAATTCACTACTATTTTAATATTAGTATTTTAATATCTGCGGAAGCGTAGATTTATTTTAAACTGAGTATATTATAATTTTACTCTGATTAAAATAGAGAGAGGAAGAGAGCCGTTATTAAAAATACCGATATCAATTTTTGTGTGGTGATTTCTTAGCCTGAGCAGAACGAAGGGAAAATAGTGCATTGCCGTCGTTCTGGCCCAAAATCGATTGCAGGGCGATTCACAATGCAGTTGGTTAAATCCAATTTACGGAGTACTTCGAGTTCGTTTGAAAAAGGGGCAGGCGCTATTATCTGCTTCACCCTTGACTTCCTTTGTTTCCTTCTAGCCGTTCCCTGCGTTATACAGGATAGTTTATGACGTTATAAAAATCCAGAGCGATGGTACTTTAGCTGATCAAAAATGCGATTGTTCGTACTGGTTTTGAGATATAATATCATAGATTACATTTTTACAATCATTTTTTATAACACAAATATACATTAGTTTCAATATAACGTTGAAACGAAGTTAAAAAGTATATATGTATAATATACGGGTATGCATGTGGTCAAAAATTGCATTTAATTGCATTTCCACGGGTATAGAATATATCAGAATAAAGAAAAATTGATATACCGTCGAACAAACTAATCACTAACAAACAACAATTTTGCAATATCAAAATGAAAGCCAACGAATTATTTTAGGTATAAAATGGCATATCGATATTCATTCGCTATTGCAATCTCACTCTACCTTTTAATAATAATGCTTAGTCATATAGTTAATTCAGTATCGTTATTTTCTTCAATTGTGCTTCTCATCAATCCCATTACGGTTGCATTAGCAGTTAATCGTCACTTTGCTGAAGGCTCGAACTCTCGCGCATTTTTCCATCGAACACGGGTTCATTATGTTTTCTTGACGTTGTCACGGAAGCAAAAGGGCGCTGCATGCAGCGGAAGGAAAAATCTGGTCCTCGCGAGCAGCGAGTCCGTTCGCATCGTCGAAGACATCCCGGTGGGTCCATTAACCCTCTGGTGGCGGGGTAAACGGCAGAAGGGAAAAATAAACAGACGCGAGAGTCTCTAGGATGGAGAATGAAAGGTAGAAGAGCGAGAAGGAGAGAGAGACAAGAGAAGAGGGAGAGTCGAGGGTGGTGATGGCGTGTCTGGATATCGATCCTGGCTTCCGGGACGTTACCACCGTGCCCCAGCTTTCTACCCCATATACACTCGCTCTGTGTGCACGTATCTATAAACACTCGGTGCACACAGACGCGCGCGTGAATTCAGGTATGCTTAGGAGTTATGTGGGCCGAATACACCCACATCGAAAGATGCACAAGGCTCGCGCGTGTATGTGTGTGACTGTGGTCTACGAACGTGCAGCATTACCGGAGACCTTCTAGGAAAAGTCATTCCCTTTTCCAGGCTCTAGACACCCTCCTATCGCGCCCGTGAATTTTGCCGGAGCGTTGCGATCGAGAGAACTTTTCGATTATCGCGTGTCCTTGCGCGTCATAAATCGCTCAGCCGATTTTCGATAGGGTGCAATCGAGTGAAATTTGTTCCTTCACGCTGCAATTTGTTCTTCACATCATATAAATGCAAATTGTTAATAAACTAATATTTGTTTTTAGCTATATGGGACATTTCTAGAAGTAAATGTTTAAGTATGGAAATGAATTGAGCATCTCGAAGTTCACATCGTCCATAATAATGCATATTTGATAATGCATATTTGATAAATATATCTCTATCAGTTTGTAGTTTAATCTATGGTTTGATATATTTTAGTAGTTAATTATAACAAAACTAAATGTGCATAGCTATTAGCGATTTGAAATGCTTGTAGTATAGAACTTCGTTACTATCACTTTTGGTCACACGGCGCGGCTAGGAAAGCGGCGTGTCGCTTGGTCGTTTCGTGCTCGTCCCAAAAGTAGACTTTGAACATTCGTTACCTTGTTTAACAAGTTGTACATATCGGTGACAGACGCCGGAATCTTGTCATCCTGGCGATAGTTACTGCTTGACTGTTTCCCGTCTGGGACTTCTGCCAGTTTACTCGTCTGTGACACGGTTAAACGAAGTTTCACCGCGAAGACACTTTTCTGTGGATGTTCAATGCTAATCGTCACCGAGAAATTCTGGTCGAGTTGAACAATGAAGGCCGGTCCCTGTCTCGCAGCAACCGCGATATTGTTTTCCTAATCGTACGTCCCACGACTGGATGTCGTCACTTGTCCGGGTTTCGACAAGCGATAATTTGAAATTCAAGAACCTGGTTGTGCATTCGTAATCAAGAGACGCCCACGTACTTTGAAAAGAAAATCTGATACGTTCAATAAATGTGCGAGCTATGGTTAACTTTGACGGAACTTCGTGTCGCACGAGTTTTTGAATTCTTCAACTGTACTTTTATAAAATCATTTTTAGAACATTCTTCCGAGAGACATAAGAAAGATTGATAGCTATTAGTTTTACAAAAAAATATTTATTAGACTTTTTTATTTATATAATATCAAATACAATTAATTTTTCTGAAATTTTATTATTTCCACTGTTAAAGCTCTCTATTTGTGTAGACAATATTTTTGTCTATTTTTTTAACAGAGCAGATGTTTTGTATATCTGATTTTTCTAGGAGATATTAGATATACCTATATATCACACACAGCAAAACGTATTTTTATAATGTAATATCGATAGATATTTATCATAGTTTCGAAATGGAGAAAGTCGTCATTCAGCAGGAAGGGGAAATTTCATGTATTCGAACGACGACATCTTAGCTTTGCCGAAGAAATCGCTTTCTGACAGAAACAGAGAGAAAGAGAAAGAGAGATAGAGATAGAGGAGTGGCAGCATCGATTTGGCACTTCGCCAAAGGAGCGTACTTTAATATCGCGTGACATCGAACGCATATGTATATGCAAGCCAGAAAGGAGGAGGGCATCAGGAATACGTTAAGTTATCGCTGTGACAGGAGAACTTCCTCACGTAAATCACGAGCACATTCCATTCAAATATTACGCTAGCGACGCGCGTTGACACTTGTTCGATCAATCGATGAAGCTGTCGTCGATGAATCACGATTACTTCTAGAATATATTACTATACACAAGGTTTCACGCGCGCCTGACAATTGAAGGTGCAAGGTGCATCGATATATGTAAGCGTCTTCTTAAAGCGACTTATATCGAGAGGTATTGTGAAAACAGAAATGGTTTGAAAAGCCATATATTGTATTTAGAAAAGAAAAGAATAGCCCGATTAACGTCCTTTTAAATAGAACATTTTTAACTCCTAACCTAACCCCTTACCTTTCTTTTATTTAAAAAGTTCCAGTAACTTTAAAACGTGGCGTATTGATTTTACGGTACTTCCTGTTGACTTTCAAACACGCCGTATCAACTATGAATGTTGCAAAGATATTTCATGTCGAGTCTTCGTGGTGTGATTGGGTAATTTATTTAATTAATTCTGTAACTATTATCCAGCAGGAACACGGCGGGAATTGCTGCTAGTAATCAAATCGCGTCGACGTGCACGCGACGCTGCTGCGAGCAACAACAAGAGAATTGGGTTACGGTATATTATTGTGTGGAATAACGTGGCTACTAATTTCGGACAGTTCCTATCTCTCCGCGTTGCAGTCTCGATTCCTCGATACGGTACGGCGCATGCTATCGCACACGCTCTCGTGGGAGGACACGCTAATAGAGAAGAGTAATCAATATTCTACGTTCATTTGCGAGCGAGCGAACTCACCCACCGAACTTGCCAAGTCATTTAAAAATAAATGGGAACATAATTGGCGCGTTCTCACTGCCACAATTTAGATAACGTCCTTACCGCATAGCAGATACAACATTTCTATATAACGAGATTTCTATGAAATTGGGTTATGCGGAGTGTATACATGAATTATCCGTGAAATTTTTGGGGAAATACATTAAAAATTTTATACATTTATACGATAATCGAGTTGGTTTTGCAAGTTGGTTGAAATGACATCAACGAGAGCCATAAAGCGTCTAATCGCTTCTACGAAGTGAAATATGAACTTATAAGACGTTGCTTTTTACGTATAAAAATTTGTATACATGTGTATTTACATATTGTATTTCTTTTCAGAAATCATTTATTTTATTGAAAAAAAACCATTTATTTTAGTAGTTAATTTGATTATTATTAGAGTCGCTTGTTGACGTCGTTATGTTTCGGGGTCTATTTACGTTTGCGATTAAGTTTTAAAATCCCAGAGATACTAATTTATATTTGTGTATAAAATTATTAATTATCAAAAAAAATTTTTTTATAACGTTCTGGCAGCCGAATAATCGTACGTAATGAATGTTCGAGTGAAAGAAATATTTTGAAAATCGTTACCTGTAATATCTAGGTATCGAAAGGGAAACTTGCTGCTGACAATACATATTTATCGCTTGAATTGTAGCAATTACTTGCTACGTGAGTTCTGTCTTCTGTTTAATTAGAAGTTTGCGTGCCATCATGTTACGTTTCTTCGCTCGGTGTAGTCAGCCCAACTTGTGCACGGCAAAAGTTGCAAATTTCATGCGATGCGCCCTCCGCCCGGAGGATACGCAACTTATATCCGCCAAATTTGCAACAATGTTCGTGAATTTCCAAGGCAGGCCTATACCGCACCGCCGCAAGAGTTACGACGTGCTCGAAGGACGCCAGATTTATGGCTGGTCGAGGGAAGATTGTCGAGCTCTTCGTGGCTGTGCCAAGACCGCTCTTGGAGTTGCATTGATCTTAACTTCTCGTATGTACATTCTGTGTAAATACAAGCTACTTGTCAAATGTTGTCTACACGAAATAGATAGAGATTTATGATCATAAAGAAAAGGACGTAAGCAGCGCTTATAATAGGAAATATAAATGATTTTTTTCAGAATTTTTAAGCTATAAAGTATATATTTCAATCTCTAATTTCTTAAGCTTTTAACAAGTTTTTTTGTAATTTACGTGATCTTCATAAAAATTTAGAATTATTGTTTGACGTGTATCTTCAGAAATATATCTCGCATTATTTCTTTCGTAATGTATCAACAACTGGCGACAAATAAGTTCTGTGCGATTTCTCGTCTTCTTCACTATTAACAGGCTATCATCTTTGACTCTCTAATCTCGGCATGCTTCACTTCTCGAGCGCTTTCCAATTTTCTCTCTCTCGTGTGCTTGATTGAAGACTACTTCCTTTCCCGCGACTCTTGCTTCGTGCCACGATCGATTAATCGAAGGAGCAGTGATAAGAGGTCTGGACGGGCGGTGCGACGGGCGGTTCCTGGCTTTCTGCCAAAAATGAAAGTTCCGCGGTCACGGCGCATCGCCGCAGAAATTTTCGGGACGCGAATCATGCCGCAATACCCAAACTTTTCGCATACCTTTGGGTGTCGTTAATTTCGGGAATTTCGTGACCGGGAGCGCACGTGTCCCTTCGCAATTACGCGTTGCCGGTTTAATGACGGTCACAACGAATGCACGGTTTTATGCGAAGCACAATTGAAAATTATTACGACATGAGCTAGTTTGATGTACATCATTATGAACCGGCTTTAGCCGCGGCTGAGTACATCTTGGATTTCATGAGCACGTTGTCGCAGGTGTGTAAACGTCATGCACGATGTCATACCGATCCTTAAACATATATCATTATTAGACTGCTTCGTGAAGTCACTCCTAATGAAGCTATTGAGAATCGTTTGTTGAAGAATGTTTCGAATCGTGCACAATATGTTCTTTCCGAATTAAAATACGATACGAATACTTGTTCCGAGCGAGTTTACACAGATCTGCTTATTTTATAAGAAGTAATATCATATTTCGATAATGCAGTATTATTTATGACTTTATGAGAAATTAGATGATCTCTTGTGCGATTTATATATAAGAAAAATATATTTTTAGAGAATTGCGCATAAATATACATACCGTTATAAGTATACATACAATAGAGAGTTTTTGCAATACCGTCTTTTATATACGGTGAACGCTAAAATCACGTTATTGGGTCGAAAGACCAATCACGTTATTGGGTCGACCCAATAACGTGATTTTAGCGTTCACCGTATCTAAAAGACGGTATTGCAAATACTCTCTAATATTTAGTAGAAATGACGTTAACAATTGATGTTAACAATTTTTAAATGGAATTCTGGAGAATTCTTTTGATTTATATAATTTTTATGATTAGAAGTATATATATATAATTAAGATAATATATTAAATTTTTTATAAAATTAACATTAATATAAATTTTATCGTTTATATTATTAGGCGTTTTTATGGATAATGAATACAAGAGAAGTTTTATTGGTCTAATTAATATTTCTTGTACCAGATTAAATAAGTTTGCGTGGCATATGCAATGTATGTTATTGTTTGACGTGTAAAAAAAGGAATGGCAATTGATACTCGTGCTGCATACGAATTACGAACATATTATTCGTGCTGCGTTATAGTAATATGATAATTAAATGAAATATGCAGTTTTGACTTTAGGTTTTTCGCTTGCTGAAAGTAAAGGCATTAAACTGCACGTTAAACGCAGCTTGATTAATTACTCGGGGTAAATGTATCGACGAAATCGAGGTCAGAAACTATAAAACGCTCATTATGCGCGGCAGGATTGATGTTTAGTTGTTTGACGGTGGGTATTTTATGATTAAGGAAGCGCATTAATTATTGCAAAATTAAAACATAAAACGCGATCATAAATATCTATAAAGTTAGCGAGGTCTGTGAAGTTAACACCCCAAAACGCGAATTTTTATAAAATGCCAATGGCATTCGTTTGTCCACAATTTTTTTATTTTTGTCCACCTAACATTTTCGTTTGTCCACCCTTCAAAGAAAAGTTATGACCAAATTAGAAAATTTGATAAAATTTGACATCAGCACTCCCATGAACATTTTTCATTAATTGCGAAGCGGGATACAATTGTCCACGATTTGTCCACGTTTGTCCAACCAACATTTTCGTTTGTCCACCCTTCAAAAAAAGTTATGACCAAATAAAAAAATTGGATAAAATTTGAAATCAGCACTTTTATGAACATTTTTCATTAATTGCGAAGCGGGATACGATTGTCCACGATTTGTCCACGTTTGTCCAACCAAAATTTTCGTTTGTCCACCCCGCAAAACAGAGTTATAAACAAAATAAAAAACGAGCAATTGGCACTAAGAACAACTTTTACTGCGTTTCCTTTAAATTACATACTAGAATCGTTTGTCCACTCATTATTCTCCTTTGTCTACCTAGTGGAATCAAGTTATTAACAAATAAACATAAACTGGGTGAACAAACGAGAATAAGGAATGGACAAACGAAAATAATGAGTGGACAAACGATGCCAGTGCTTAATTTGAAGAAAATGCAATCCTAAGTGCTCAGGGCAGTCACTGTTTAATTTTTTATGTTTATTTGTTAATAATTCGATTCCACTGGGTGGACAAACGATTTCAGTTTGTAATTTAAGGGAAACGCAGTCAAAGTTGTTTTTAGTGATAATTGCTCGTTTTTTAATTTTGTTTATAACTCTGTTTTGCGGGTTGAACAAACGAAAATTTTGATTGGACAAACGTGGACAAATCGTGGACAATCGTATCCCGTTTCGCAATTAATGAAAAATGGGGGTGCTGATCTGAAATTTTGTCCAATTTTTTAATTTGGTCATAACTTTTTTTTGAAGGGTGGACAAATGAAAATGTTGGTTGAACAAAAGGACAAATCATGGACAAACAAATGCCAGAATTGGCATTTTATAAAAATTCGCATTTTGGGGTGCTAACTTCACAGACCTAAGTTAGCGTTCTGTTTTTAAAATTTTTATACAAACGATAAAATTCTTGTTTTTTTATTTTCGAAAAGTTAGGTACAGTTTCTATTACATTTTAAGAAAAGTTTTTGTTTAAATGTAAAAAATAGCGGTTTAAAGACATAGAATACCCTAATTTTACATTTCTGTTATACAAAATTGATAATAATTTTTTAATTTTAATTAAGGATCGATTTTTTTGAGTCATAATTTTCGATAAAATCCTTGAGACTAGAATTTGCAAGAAAATGTCAGATTTCTGAAAAGAAATTTTAGCTTTTATATTAACACCATTTACACTCATATCTCCGTATTAAACGAATCAAACGTAGCTCGCGAAAGCTATCGCTTCCCTTTGCGCCCACGTTTTCGTTTCAGGCCGCGAATTTCGCGCGACTGCGAATTCCGGCCGAATTTGCAGGTTCAATTATAAAGTTCTGTCGCCCGCCATGTGACAATCTGCGTGGCGACTTAATTCGCTCGCTCGTCCACTTTCGCGGGCACTGTTGCGCGCCGAGCTCAATTTCACGGCGGGGCGAGCCGCCGTCGCAGGGCGAAACGAAACGTGACCCAGTTAAATTTTTCGTCCCCGTACAAGCTATCCCAAGTCGCGTGAGTGACGGCGCGTGGCGGTGCTTTTCAACGGTGCTTCTCAATATTTGAGTTATTGAAAGTTTGGAAATTATCCAAACAATAAAAAGACCCAATGAAATGTGTATTATTTTGATGAATTGAGAAACAGACATTAAATATAAATAGGTGATACACGGAGAAAATTTTATATTAAAAATTACTATGTATGGCAGTAGCCGTAGACCATTGCTGGAATTATAAAAATTTTTACTATGTTATTATATTAATAATTATTCAACTCTTTTGTGAAAACATAGTAAAAATTTTTATAATTCCAGCATGGTCCACGGCTACTGCCATACATAGTAATTTTTAATATAAAATTCCGTGTAAATACATAAACTATTCCAATTTTTCCATTTGATGTATCATATTTGATCAATGTTTCGAAATGATTAAAAAAACCGCAGAACTTTGCCAATGAGGTCTCCCTTAGACCTCATTGTGCACGCAATTATTAAAGGATAGGAAAGGAAGTAGGAAGTGGTCGGAGAGCAGTCGCTTGTGCCTGTGAAACTTAATTAAGTTGTCCCGTCGATTCGTCCTTGTTGATTCTTTGGTGGCTCTGATGCGAAATCGATGACATCGCGAGCGGCTTTTCCCCCGAAAGCTCGCGGAGAGACGCTGCCACCGATGTGACGTTAGTTCGATAAAAAGTTTGTGGAAGATAGCATTGAGGGAGTAGACTGATCCATTCGAACAAAAATATTCAGAATTCATATCTAAGGTGGTCTGTAATATACAGAATTTCTGATTTATGCTTCTTTTTATATGGATTCTTCGGTCCATTTCTGCAATGACGTCTACTTTTTCGTACCGAAAATTTTGCCAGACGAAAATTTTCTTTCTTAGCCTTTTAACATTCTACTTTAAATAACTTTGTAACAAAATTAAAATTCTGTAGAAGTAAGCCGTTGAAGTCCACTTATAAAGTGATGTAATATGTTAACTTCAGAAAATTTCTTATACCTTGGGATTAATATTACATACTTTGCATAACCCTTTTTTTATCAGTATATAATTATATGCAATTATTATTAATATATGTATATAAAATAATAATTGCGCAATATCACGCAGTTATATGTGAAATTTTAAAAATATTTTCCTCTAACATATACGATTCGAGCATGACTCAAGTCATCAATTAAACACTAAATTAAATAGTACACTATTGGAAAACTCATATATATATAAAAAAAAGTATAAAAAAAGGCTCGCAATTGGATCGCAAAAATTGAAATATGTTACTGTTACCAAAATTTGATTTATATCGTAGTGTCCCAATTTAAACTCGGTATATTGCATCTAGCGCTCTCTGAAAAACAATAGTCTTCGCGACATCAAAAAATTTATCTTAATTTTTTCGAAGAAAAAAATATTGTCGATATCCTTGGTAATATAATTTTCAATATAGCTGGGCTTGTGGCATCCGTAATCCCTTGATGATCGATCTTCACCGTCACAGATAATACGGTTTTCTTAATTCCGCGAAGATTACTGGCCTGAGGAGAGAACGAGTGGGGTAGAATTAAGCAAATCGTGGAATGGAAATTATTCGAGCGGAGGAGGTGAGCAGCAGCAGCAGCAGCAGCAGAAGCAGCAGCTGCTGCTCCTCCCAGTAGGTTAGACCGGGATGAAAATTCCGCAGTGGCAATAATTCGTGTCCGCGCGGCGTCGGATGGCTTTTGCCAAGGGATCCTTCGATAAAAATTCCAGGAAAGCCAGCGGCGGGGCAATTTCATTCCTGACACGGCGGCATGTCGCGCGTGTCCATTTGACCCGTTAAACCGGCCGTCGCGTCGGTAGACCGCGGAAAAATGAAATTATTTCCTTCGCTGCCGATGTGAAATGCGGGCGAGAACAATAGCGGGCGGCAAACGCGAGTGACGGATACCAGAGTGTTCCATTGGAAATTGCTGAATTATTACGAGCATGTGACATGGCGCTGAAAGAGTTACTCGTTCACTTGCAAAGATGCTTCGACGTCTGCAAGATCGTCGCGTTTTTTCGCATTTACAGGAAAAGCACATTTACGAACGTCAAAAAAAACAGAGGATAGAGAGAGGGAATCGGTCTGTAATTTTCTTTAACAATTTCTTACGGAAATGCCGGGCGTTTATTGAGTTCAAAGGCCGTGCGATACTTACAGCTTGCCATTCTCTTTCTCTCTCTCTCTCTCTCTCTCTCTCTCTCTCTCTCTCTCTCCACCTCTCTTTTTTTTCAATTACCATTTGATTCAATTCGCGCGTGCCTTCGAGCTTTGTTACTGCGCGAAATAAAGCGGGCAGTTTTCGTTTCGCCGAAAAATCGCGCCGATAAATTCCGGCGACTCGTTCCGGCGCGGCGCCGGGGTGAATAACGGCGCCGCGCCGGTTTTCGCCTGTAAATATATCGCGTGTGTCCTACGTTCCCCCGGGCATCGCATATACTCGGCCATTTTTTCAACGGCCGGTTTCCAGCGCTGGACCCCTTTAACGACTCGTCCGACACTTTTAAGCCTAACAGGTGGCAGATTATCGAACTCTTCCGACGGAGAGAAAAATATGTCCTCCATTCGGATTCACGCCGGGTTTCTTCCTTTTCTTCTTTTTTTTTGTCCTCGCGCTTGAATCCGCGTTCCAGAATTTTTATACGCTGCACGTAGGCATGTGCGTTTGCGTGCGAACCATGATAGCAACACTTCCGCGTATTGGATGCATCGGCAATTACGATCACACTGATATTAACTGTGATAGAAACTTTCAACTTAATTGCGAATCGTGTCATTTTATGTTATCAACTTTTATCTCACTGGGAACGCATCGCTGAAGATTTGCTAAGACGTCTCATCTTGCGTGCGGCTCGTTGGAAAATGAAACTGCTGATGAGACACGGATTTTAATAGTTTCATTAAGGGCTTACATCTGAGTAGACCGCAAGATAAAAAGGTAAAATTCGGAAATTTTTATCTTGGAAACTATTAATTCGATTCGATCCGGGTTTTTTTTATTTAAAAGTATCTACATTGAGGCACGTTCACAAATTTTTTTAAGGGAATTCATTCCCTCGGAGCGCTGTTCTCGTGGCCGGCGTAAAATGTGTTCCTCGCGGACACGGTTCACGGTTCCCAAGATTCCGTGCAGTCGGTTGATCTGAAACGTAAAATTCAAACGGATTCTTAAATAGCAATACACAAAGCAATTACCATCGGCAGATTTCATTAAAAAAAATTTTTTTTACCGCAACGTCGACTGTTTGAACTCACATTCATTTTTCGACCCAAATTTTCGACCTTTATAGTCTGATAAAAAAAACACTAGTTGATTAAAAAAAAAATCTCTCGATGGAAACGAGAAAAATTATCGCAAAACATTGTGTATAAATTTGAAGCAAATCGGTCCAGCCATTCTCGAGATATTCTGGGAACCGACTTCGAAAAGTATGTTTTGAGATAATCGAGTTTAAAGTTTTTGGCAAAGAAATTACGTGTAAGATAGAGATTATTTTTTTATTTAGGGTAGATGTACCGATTGTGGCCACTGCGCCAGTTTTGGCCACTTTCGCGATTTTCGTAATTTTTTTACTTTCAAGTCGGCTGTAGTGCGCAACAATCGAGAGAACTTTATTCTGCAAACATTTTTGTTGATCATGCAGACTGGCAGATTAGGTTAAATTTATTCTTTATATGCAAAGAACTGTGTGGCCACAAATGGCCTTAATGTGGCCACAAACGGTGCATCTACCCTACCGTTAATCAGCGATTCCAGGGCCATAAAGCAATCCCTCCGCAGCTGTCGCAGCATCCTCAGCAGCAATTCGTGACTGTCTACGAATTTTTGAAAATTCTACTCGGATGTAAGCCCTTAAGATTATTTTTTATAATTAAATTAAACAATTGCCTTTTATATACCAACGTGTACTAACGTTTTACATTTATTCCATAATGCATTTATTTTACAATATCTATATTTTTAAGCGTAATGACAAGACTTGTTGCGCGTATCTTTTATGAGGCAGCGAAATGGACATTTCCATAAATATTTTTTTTACGCTGTCGCCCGCGTAAATTTAATAATATTTAATCTAAAAATCGGCCGTTATATCCGCGTTTGTGTTACGTCGCCCATCCAAAATGGGCGATATGAAATTACGAGCGATCGTCGCGCTCGCCGTTGCACTCGATGTGTGTGAGGCGTATGCATGCGGCTATTTTCGAGCTTTATGCATACACATACATCCCACGGAAATGGAAATGCCTGTGCGATGCTATGCGACTGTTCCGCTTGCGAAATACCTGAATTGAACGCGGACACACCGTCTCCCCCGTCTCCCGTTCATACCCGGCCACGAAAAATCAATTTGTTTTGTAGCAGTTCGATCCACACGTTTCGCTCTTATGAAATTCCGCTCTTCGCTAGCGGAAGATTTATACGGCGACACGAATCATTGGATGGCTTTGTCATACAAATTGAGATCCGGTGCGTGACTGCGTCCGAGAACGTACTTACTCTAATAAATGACGTTACGGCGCTAACGAGAGTACACTGTCTTTTACTACTGGGACTTATTAACACGTTAATTATTTCTATATTTAGCGGGATGAAGTGCGGTAGAATAATGAATCCGCGAATAATAGATTATAAAATTTGCTCAGTCTAGAATAATTAAATATAATCTAATCTCTGTAATTTTAAATTTTCTTAAATTCTCAATTTAGGACTAAGAAATTTTAATTCTCTTAGGTACAAAAGTATTTTTTTCTTATATTGCAAAAGATAACTTTTATTCTATATTCTTATAACTCTTTATGCAAACATACATATGTTTTTCCGATGTTGAATTCGAATTTCGAAACGATGTAAATTAAATTAAAGCTTAAATTAAATAATCTCGACACAAAGAAAAACAGAATATTTGTGCGTGGCCAGATAAAATAATTTTGTATTCCTTCTGGATAAATTCGACATTCGAGTGTCGAAGATAATATCAAAGTGAACACGCGAAACCGATGAAAGTTTGCTGTCATCTGTACTAGCACGTGTATCTGCAAGAACTGCATTTTCCATTTTACGGTGTTTTACCATCAAACTCACGCGCGCGCTAAGCAAATCCGGCTCTCGGGGTTTAATAAATGATGTCACGCGGGAACACCAACAGGAATTAACTGAAACGAAATACGACGAAAAAGGATTAACGGCGAAACAAAACCTTAGTAATCCTCTAACGCGTTACCGGATTGGCCATAGAAATTTATTTTCACGTTTTCTCGGCGCGCTTTCTCTCGTACTCTTGCACGCGATGAAATTTTTAGTACTGTTTCAGAAAAATGTTGCGCGCTTTGCTACGTTCGTTGGCAGGTTGAATAATGCGATAAACAAGATTTTATTCATGAGATTAATATACATATCCTTGCGCCTGCAAAACGTAACAGAGCTGTGTGTTACATTTTATTCATTAAAAACTAATATATGACAATTCCCTCGCGTATCTGTTCTCTCAATGATAAAAAAAGAAACTGGAATTATAAAGACTCTACTTTATGATTGAGAGAAACATTATAATATTTTATTTTAATATTATTTTAACTACGTTTGTGTCGTCAATTTCTGATAAAATATATGTTTCAGTTCTAACAATAAGTTAAACGCATCGTATTCAAAATCAAGCAGAATTAAAACGAGCTCTGCCGATAATTCGAAGCTAGTGGCGATAGGAATTTAATTTTAGCACTGGTTAGTTACATGAGAAGAGCATGTCCTTCACATTCTAGCACTCAATTAAACTGTGACATTTCCACGGAAACTTTTTGTTTCGCGGGTACATACGAGTTTCACTTCCCGTGCCCATTCGTCGGGAGAGACACGAAGATATCCTCTGTACTAATGTACATTCCTTGTCATGAAAACCAGCTTAACCGATATGTGATAATCTATTTGTACAACAGCGCATATGGCTGCTGCAAATCTCCATTATTTTGTAGTTTTGATATCTTTTTTAATTATACAATCGATCGTGCATATTTTCTTCAGCAGAAACTGCTGAAACTTGCACTTGTCAGGCTGTTAGTGATAAACAACCGGTCACTATGTTTAGAAGATAAATCGTGACAATGTTCCCGTTTTAGAGTATTATTCTCTTGCAATTAGAAGCATTGGTCCAAAGATTGACTTTTCTTTCTTAGAAATACTGTATAATTGCGGAACAATGCGAATTGTTCGAATCTATAGATCTGTTTATACAATGCAACGTTTTATTACATTTCACAATACATTGTTTCGACATACTGTAGCTTTCAGGAAACGGGAACTAATTATTCGCTTAGTTAAAGTCGAAGTTAGTTACAATTACGCGACAAACTCTGGTGGGACTAATAATAACAGCATATATCTGTATTGTTCCAGATTCGTGCTAGCCTCGTCCAGTTTGACTTTCGTCCCTTCGTTAGGTGAGTAACATTGTTAACATTGTTTGTGAAATCAGATTGTAAAACATATTTCGTAGTTTATAGAATAGATCGATGTACTTGCCGTATGTAATTAAGGCCTCGGGATTTATGCATAGTTGTTGAGAAATTAATCTTTTATCGGAAAGATTTCGGAACTTGCCAAGAATTCGCAATACGTTATTCTGGCGTGCTCCGGTTTCATTAAACGAGTAAATTTCCGTGTGAGAATCATTGAAACGGGTTTTGTTCGCACAAAGAAAATGCATTCGGTGCAGAGGCAATGAGAGCTTGACGCGCGTTACGCAGAAAATAGTGACAGCGACGAGAAAGGAGTCGTTAAAAGGGAATGTACAATCGCCGCTTCTTTTCACGGCGGGAAAACGTGCCCCTCTAACACAAATGCGAACGTACGCGGTTGTTGAAAAAAGAAAAACGAAAAGCACGAAGAACTCAAAGCGAACGAGAAATATTTATGTTGTATCTTGTATCGTATATAGCGGTGAATCCGTCGGACGAGTTAATTGTTACAAATACAGCTTCGAAGTGTAAATTGTACTCATCTAAAGAAATGATTTTTTATCTTTATGCTTTAATTTAAAAGTCTAAAAGTTTAAAAGTTTAAAGTTTAAAAGTCTACCCGATCATACAAAAAACGAAACGATATAAATTACGAATCGTCTGGAATTTTTATAAGACATATTTTTGGATTTTCGTGAAAGCTTTTATTTTTAAACAAATAATATTAAGAATAAGACCGATGATATTAAACAAATATGAATATGAAAGAAAGCCAACCTCAGTCGCAGCTTTTATTCTTAATATCGAAAGTATCGCACTAGTTTCATGTTCATTTTATATACTTTTAAATCTTATTTTTTACGTACAAATCACGTTTATATTAAATAAAGTTCAGAAATCCACATTTTTAAATGCTGTTATTATACGAAGTTGTACCGGTACAAATTGCATTTGACACTGCGTGCCTCGTTTGAAGAAAACCCTCCCCCGCAACTTAGGAACAGTATCGAGCAAGGGATTTTTTCCAGGAGGGGGCATGATTCAAAATATTACTTCCAGAATTAGAATACTTATAATTTGAAATTTATACACCTTTTGAAATTATAATCCTTTGGATTAGGGCAGAGATCGGCAAGGTTAGCACAACTCTGTCTTTCCTTTATTCAAAGGGAGAGCAAATGCTTCATTTTTTGCTGATTCCAGGGGTGGGCAAATGCCCTCTCTTACCTCCCCCCCTGCGGACGCCTATGGTATCGAGTATAGCAAATACGTTCAGACGCGATTCTTTTGCGAAGAAAAGCGCGCAGCGCAGAAAGAATCGTTAACGATCCCGTGTGCCAAAGGGATCGTGAGATGGTAAAAAGCACGTGTGTGAGTGCGCCGCTCGAGTTTCGCATATCGACGCGCGTGCATTACAGACAAAACCGCGAAGACGAAAGAGGGATAGCAAGGGGATGGGATAAGGCGAAAAATCGGACGGTGGCGGCGGCGGCGACGGCGGCGGCGGTAGGGTGGTGACGGATGGAAAATGCACTCAGCCCTCCCGATTCAACCGGCCACAGCGGTAACGTAGCACTTTTCATCCCGCGATCGATGCGTGGCTGCCGCCGCCACCGCCGCCGTGAAAACGCGCGAAGGAGCGACGAGGAGGACCGGCCGAAAGAGAAGCCGGAGAGGAGGTGAAACGCGGTGGAGAACGAAGAAAGGTGGGTGGATGGGATGGACGTGCACCATCTTGCACTCCATTCCGCGGCACTTGTACGTCGCCGCCTTCGCGCCCGTCTTGCCCGACGCCTTTTCTTTCCTCGCTTTAACTCTCTTCGCTCGCTTTCTTTTTTTCGCGCACGCTCGCCTCCTTTCGCCCTCACTCTCGCGCTCTCGACGGCGAGCTCTCGAGGATGAATCTCGAAGTGCCGGGAGATCCAGGACTCGGAATGTTGCAACTGCGAACTTACACGCATCGCCGGTTACGGGGGGAGAGAGAAACGAGATTCACCTCGTCTTTTGTAAAGATAGTAGTCCGTACCGCCGTTCCTCGAAATTCCGACGTCTCGTCTCGCTTACTTCGCTATGCGGAACCACCGCGTGCGATCCCAACGAGCCGTGCGACTGCCTTCGTATCCTTTTGTGGCCGGGTTAACGGATAAAATCGCTTCTTTGCGCTCGAACAATATCCATGTCCGAAGCTTTCGTGACCCTCCGACAACGTGGAGGTACGGTAATCCGATAATAAACGATATACGTGCAAAGGGGTGGCTTGTAGTAACGTGTCTGGGACATACTTTTTATTTATCGTTTCTCGAAGGTCTGGCGGAATGAAACTGACCTTAGGTTTAGTTTCAGTGACCCTCTTAATATAGGCTTTCGGTCGTTGACACGAAGGGTGGCGTTCTCCCCTATATGAAATGTTTCTTCGTAATTACGAAGAATTGTTCGACGCTATATTACTCTCTTTAAATGGAACAATTTCCTACTTAATTTAAGTGCTTTGGTCTGCGTGTGATGTCATAATCATTAACATAAGAGACAATTCTAAAAGATATGCTGTTACTCGAATATTCTGTGACACGATAAATTCTAGTAATTAAATTGTATATATAGTGTATATTATAGAAGTATATATATTATATTGTGTATATTATAGAAGTGCATGTATATATATATTTTTTTATGTTATCGGAAATGTGGTTGCATTTTATTTTTTTAAAAGATTCGATACATAACAATAGAAATTCATTTTGTTTATTAATTTATACACACTTTGCACGTTAAATCTCATAGGTTCACAAACAGGTTCGGCCTGCAATAACATCATAAAGCGAAATATGACATTTCCGCTGAATCGAGAATACGTTATCGAGCGTCTGTTACTTGCAAACTTTGCGCGTTCCCCTGGGCGGTGTAAAGCTCCGGTTTAAGCGACGGGTATACGTGGAAACAAACCGTAACTGACTTTATGGGGATAGTTGAAACCCCCTCAGAGTCATTGATCTGTTCCCAATGCATGAAATTAAGACAGCCATGACGTTACAGACACGTGACTTTACCGTGCGTTGCATTGTCAGGGTATTGTTATAGTTAGTTGGAGGATCTGCAATGCAGACCTCGTGCTGCCGGTCGAACATGTTACGAGCCACTTTCACGGGTAATAAAGAAGAAGTTCAATTACAATTTGTTACCCGTAAAATTTCTATTTGCGAAAGATCATACTAGACATTTTTTGTCATCTCGACGAATTAAAGAGACATAAAACGAAATTAAGACATTTACTTTGCGTAAGTAATTTTAAATGATTTTTTAAATAATATTTAAATTTCCTGAAATTAACATTGCGCTGAGTTTTGAAAATATTTTTATTATATCATTATTATAATTATATTGTTAATTACTTTTAATTAATTTATGCCCGATGACACATTACGAAGAATATCTCATTAAACGTGGTGTGGTGATATGTTCTCTTTAAATAATGCATCGAAAAAATATATACTCATAAAGTCAGTCGCACAAGTAGCCAATCGATATTTCCACGTAGAAGAAAACGCAGTTTCCTCATTGAAACTTTCTCAGGGAGCGAGAAGGAATTGTTGATAATGGGAATAGTGTGTCTGATCCCATCGAGTTTTCTTTCAATGCTCACAGCTAGGTGGTTCGTGCGTGTCGGTTGACAGTATTGATGCTAATCATTATTCCCGTCAAATAAACGAGATTCTCTCGTTATCGAGTTTGTTGAACCGTCAGAACAATATGTCCAGCATTGGCAAAATGTTTTGTCGTCGCGCTCTAACCGTTCGGGTTTTAGGCTACTAGTTATTTCTACTTTGCAGATTATACCGCACGCACAACAGTCGCGTCGTACAACAGTCAATTTGTGTTAATTGCTTCGTTAAAACGCGATGAAAAATACAAAACTTGCTGCACGAAATACTAATTAGAAATAATTCTCATTGTAGGCCGTTATGATCGAAGTGTTTTAGCATAGAAACGATAATTGCGTGATATTTCTTATAAATACGGTAAAAATATTATAAAAATATACTTTATTGTACAGATTGACGCTTGAAGTTGGTACATACAAATATCGTATAGAATGACGCTTGCATTTATGGTATGTACAAAAATATATCTGTTGCTATGGTAGTGGACGAAAGTAGGAAAGTAGATTTTAAGACTTGCGCGAAGCGAACAATGAAACGAATGTACGTCACGATAGTTATATTACTCTCTTTATCTTCGCTTCGCCGGCATGTACTTAGTATGACGATTTCATTGGTATGCAAGTGTAACGTGGCGTTCGGACACGTAAGGGATGGCGCCGCGGAGAGCCCGGGCGAGAAAACTTTGGGCGAGATCGCGCCGGCGACTCGCGCGAGAAACTTTACGAGAGAACGAACTCGTTTAAGGGTTTTTCATCTCCGGGGAGATAGATGTCCGCTGCCTGCTACCGTGGCAGCGGAGAATCGAGTTTTTGCGCTTAAACTTTAAGCGAAACAATTTCGTTCGGCCGTTTAATTCGCGACGTTTGTTACGTCAGCGTTTACTGGGAGGATACATATTTTCCGCCTCGGAGCTCGCGCGCCGGTTTAAGAAAAATCGTGGGAAACTTTTCAACGTTGTAGAATGACGTATGCGGCATGATACACCGATGATGAATTGCTTGCTGGGAATGTTGGACAGACCCGTTGGATTTGGAAATTATTAAAAGCTATACAAATACCAGATACTTTGCAGACTAATTTTGCTGTTACGAAGTAGAAATATTTATGACAATATAGAAATATTTGCCAATTTCTTATAGTCATGGCGCAAAATAGGAAAAAACTGGTTTTTTTTACCGCTTATTCAATGAACTACGTGAAATTACCTTATTAAAAATGTTATTATTAGATCAATTTCTTTTGCGTACAGTTTGCACGGCAGAAAGCAGCCACTATGGTAGAAATATAAAGATTGAATTTCTTAACAAGTTCTCCTTTTGAGTTTTTTATCTCGCTTGTTTTCCGTCTTTTGAAAAATTTCCTTGCAGGACAAAACAAAAGTTGTACCGAGCACCGCTACTAGGACGATAACGACGTGCTTAAAAAGCATCGCAACATGCTTTATTCTTTCCGGTAAAGAACTTTCATCTTGCTTTTTCAAGATAGAATCTTTAACGAAGTATTTAAAATTTTTCTTTTAGAAACAAGTTGTATCACAAGGGCAACATTTCGCAATAAAAGCGTCATTCGATTTATTATTTTATATAAAAATGCATAATCAGTTTCTTATTCTTATTTAGTAATGGAGGAAATGTCTCGAATGAGATAAGTGTAACAGCATGAAAGGTAAAATATAAAAATTTCAGAAAGGAAAAGAATGAAAATTAATTGGTCTTTACGATATTCGTAAATTTTCGTTAAATTGCCGGAAGAATTCGTACATGTAGGATTATTTGATAAATCCGCACGCTTTGTATATATAGATATTTTTTTAAATACTGTCGTAACTTTATTTGAGAATATAAAGAAATAAATGAAATTCAAGCTCGTGTTTGCAAAGCAAATTGGGAAGGTTAAAGGCCAAGGGACGAGCGCAAAAATAACAAAGATGTTGATTAAAATAAATAATTAAATAATTTAATGTATCAGCATTATGTTAAATAAAAAGAAGAAAGAATAAATAAAGAATAAAAAATAAAAAATAAAAGTACGTTTCGACTGCACAGAGTCTTCTTCAGCAAATAAAATGGCAAGAATTTTTCCAATCCAACATATTATAAATTAAAATCGAAGTCAAAAGAAAAACAGAAACATTGTAGATAATTAGATATTAATGAGTTAACATTGTAAATCTATCACCGATGACGAGAACAATGAACAAGATAAAAGGCCATACCGACACCAGCACATATGTGACACGTTCTGTTTCGCAAATATATAATGAAAGTCTAGAAGTAAAAAACCGTTAAGGAGCTTGATTTGAGAGCTTCATTTGAGAACTCCGATGTTACGTAAAAAACAATCGCATAGTCGCGTGTCGTTATTAATCTAACGATAATAACAAGATTGCCATGTATGTACATGCTTACTATATTTACGTGACGTATAATTCCGGAAAACGGTATTGTCGCATGCTGCTAATAAACTTCTTACCGCCGAAACTCGTCACGTACCATCATGCGCCTTCGCGAAATTTTCTACTTCACCGTTTGACACGCTAACTTTCATCGTTCTAACCATCTGGGAGTTTGCGCTCGAAATTGCACGACTACGTTCTGTATACGAGTTTAATGACGCATTCATTCGACTTTCGTCCATCGAGTTAACATTTGTATGACACACTTGGCAATAATGGTGGACAATTTATTTCTTTCACTCGTCACTTGTTGCTCCGTCGGAAACAATATGTTTTAAAAAAGGCGAACAAGCGATGTAATTTACCTTCCGGACTGAAATAATCTATTATTTCATTCTTTCAACACCAAGCAAAATTTGAATCTGTTATAATTTGTTTCTACATGATAACAGACTATATTTCGGATGTTTTACACGAAATTTTGAATGGACCAACTTGTCAATAACAATTTGTCGTTGATTAGAAATAAAATGGAAAGAATGATTTTCATGTTTAAATTGCTTTTTATTACATAATTGTATAGTGCTCAAATGGTCGACATAAATTTTCTATTATTTTCGAAGTTACAACATTTTACTTGAAATATTTTTTTGTGATGGCAGCTCTCTGCTGAAATATAGATTACAGACTTTAAAGTAATAAATTATCATTGTTTTCTATGATATATCAATTTTTTCGTCTCGACTAGTTTACGCAGGCTATACCTCCTCTCGCGCTGTAATTCTATTTAAAGTAATCTCCTCCCCATAAACTAATTTCGAAACAGCTGCGAGCGATGTTCCTCAAGTAATTCGATCCATTTTACTTGGGTCCACAGCAGCCTGTGTTAATCACAGAACAATAATACTCGTTCAATACCAACGGCACACGGCTAATTACGTGATTACTAATTGGCATGGCATCCTGCGAGCGAGCTTGTCGATCGGGCAAACATGTTGATTCGCGTAAATACATCTTACAATGCGCACACGCTTTTACACGTCCGTATAGTGTATCGATTACGCGCGCGTTCGCGCTCGCTCTCATTCCGCGTAGAATTAATGTGCGGATATATTGTGGATACGCGCTCCCGGGACTTATTAATTTCGCGAATCACAGGCCGAGTGACAAATTTCGCTCGTTTTCTCTGATTTCAGCACCATTTGCGCCGATTATACGGCGGACTCGAATTAATGAACGCAGCCGCCGCAATCCGCGTTTATGATATCGCGATATGTTTATCCTGTATTTTTTTCGAGAACAATGAACGACGGATTTAGATTTCGGACTCGACGCAATTTCAATGTTGCTTTTAATACATTATCCTAACGATCATCATGTATATTTTAATAACGCATGTTTTAATTACGCATCATACAAATTCTTTTTGCCACAATCACGTGTACACTGAAAAAAAATCCTTGGTAAACTTGTGAGATGCATTTAGTATACTTTCTTTT
>NJRL01000083.1:494235-518247 GCA_003063815.1 Aphaenogaster rudis
GATATTTATGAGATCTCGAATTGCGGACATTTGGATATATAAAGCACGTCTAATGGATATTTCCTACATATTCGTGGATATCCGAATATCCACCGGGAGATAACCATTAGATATCTAATACAAATTATGTTCTGTATGGGTCGTAAAACGATATTTTATATTACTATCGAAAACGTTTCGGATAGGCAGTATTGAAAAATTTACAGTACAGCTAGCGTAACACATATTTTCGTTCTGCATGTACAGAATGTATCGTGCGGAATGTAATTACGTTACATAAGCTCGCTCAAGCAACACGAGAGGTGAGAGCGAAAACGCGCCGATGTTCCGCGTCGTGCAAAAGTGTGGCATTTACCTACCATGGCAAATACTCGACGAGGCACTCGGTAGCGCATTCAGGAAATAATAATCGTGATTTCTGACGTGCGCGCACACACATGAGCACACAAGCCGCAGCATTTTCCGCCGGCGAAAATAACTGCCAGGTGGAAGCCGCCGGTTATTTTCGCTGCGGCGTTATATCCGGGTTAATTAATTCGCGCGAATGCAACCGAATGGTCTCGCGAGAAATCGCGCGGCACGTACAACGACGTGCCGCTAACTGCGTTTCGCGTCGATTCGCGCAGCTGCAACTGCGAAAACCGCATTCTCATGCGGCACGTCTGGGTAGTAATGCGGCCCTTCAATTACTATTATTTTTTTCTCTCTCTTCTTCGCAAGACGCGGTTTCGCGTTCACGATGGCACGGTAACGTGCGGGATCGATCGAGATAACAAGGGAGGACACCGGAAATCGCGATCAAACTCTTATCCGACAATTTTCATGCCGATCCGCGCGTCCGCGATTTCCATGCCAGAGCCATTCTTGCAGATTCACCCGGTGAAATCCCTCGGCTGTCGTCGGACTTTGGGCGCCTTATTGGATCTCGCGCACGAGCGGAGAGAATCTTCGACCTTCCGGTCAATCGAGTGCCTGAAAAATAAAATAAAATACTCGAGAGGCGCGTTACTCTTCCTCTTTTCGATGCTAATATGCGTGCTCGATAGAGTTATAAGCGAGGCTCGCTCGCGCGCGTCCCCTCCAAATCTAATCTAAATTCTCCACGTGGAGCTCGTGCGGTGCCACTATTTTGGAAGCTGGTATGAAGTCGGACGTCTCAGTTATGCAGATTAAAGTGAATCTCAGGATTCAAGAATGCGTAATACAATATCCTGAAGCGAATTTGAAGTAAATTTCGTTCTTTCCTGTGTCGTACATTGCGACTGCTTTGCGAAGAAAGGATATATATATATATGTATGTTTATATATATATTTTTAAATTTATGTGAGATTGTCTAAATCTGATCTTAAATACTAGCAAATGAAAGGAAATTTAAGAAATGAACAAAGAACATTTTTGTTAAGCTGATTTATTTATTTATGACGTAATATGTACATAAAAACTGCATCTAAAATCTTCCTCTTGTTTTGCAGGTCGAACTATCGCGCCAAAACGCCACATCGAATAGCACATATTGTAAGTAGCCAGCAACATTTCATTAGACGCTATGTTGAAATTAAGATTGTCTATTAGTGCACTAAAAATTATGGAACATAATATTGAATATAATATTGAAAATTATTATTGAACATATTATTTAGTATGATACTCATTAAATCGAATATCGATACTGCTACAAATATAAAACAATTTTTGAAAATATTTATTGAACATTTAATGGTTATAGATAAGTGATATCTATTCAATCTTAAAATTAGTAGAAATTCTTTGTAGAACTGTCAAAATCTGTGCATTTTAATATTTTGTTCAATATGTACAGTATTCTATACGTAAACGACTTTAAAAAGATAATGCGGATGATGCAAAATGATTTCCTTTCGGCGTCGGTGTAATCCAGTGCTTGAGTAATTTTTAATCCCTTGCGCATTTAATCCTGCTTGATCCTGGGTTGAGTTTAGAGAAGAACGCTTTCTCGTTACAGAGTTGGTATATCGATTTTTCCGTGGACCGTTCCGCAAAAAACTTTAATCTGATCCTATCCTCTTTGCTTAGAGTAAAATAAGAAAGATCGGTCTATATAATACGGTGGACCATAAGATTGAACACGCATAAAAAAATCGATGGAATACATATCTCATAAATATTCAATTAGGTCGCAAGCGTGCTGTCAGGCTAAAGTCTGAGATTTAACGAATAGATATTATTTTTGCTTACATAGATAATAAAAATTTGTTATTTAATAGCCGCCTAGAGCATTTCCGTTATTATTTTCTAGCAATTAATTGAAAAGAAAATCTTTTTTGATCTTTTATATAATTTAAAAACTATTAATATTTAAACAGGAATAAGACTAGGACCGACAAAATTAAACAAATATGAGAAACGCCAATATCGGTCGCGGCGGATCTTGGTGCCTAATAATAATTATTTTTGTGAATTTTTCTACTCATGCGAACTGCGCGCCGCAAATTTGTCGGTCTTGAAATACAATCCTTACATGAAGCCGGAATTAATTCACATGTTAAATTGGCGAGCAATTTAATAATTTTGATGCTAACAAGCATCTATATAAGATCTCCCCTACCCCGAAAACTGTGAAGAAATTATTGCGAAAAATAATTGTAGGATTGTAGAGAGATCCAGGTTCGAATCCTGGTTGAGATGTTATTTTTCGTCAATTTAACATGTGAATTAATTCCTTGTTTATCATTTGATAAACAACAAGGATGACATGATTCTATTCACGAATATTCGCGTAAAACGCGCATAGTCTGGCGCCGGCCTTAGGATTGTGTTTCAAGACCGACAAATTTGAGGCGCGCATTTCGCATGAGTAGGAAAATTCACAAAAAGTAATTATTATTAGGCAACAAGATCCGCCGCGACCGATATTGGCGTTTCTCATATTTTATTAATATTTACATATTATATGTATGTGCATAGTTAAGAGAGAGAGAGACAGAAAGAGAGAGAGAGAGAAATTCTCATCAATTCATCGAAACATCAATTCATCAAAGGTTCTTTTGTGATTAAAATCGAGTTTAATGAATCTGCAGCATACTGTATGGAAAGTTTTGTACTATTATGCAAATATAATAACTGCGCTAAAATAACATTGGAAATATTCGTATTGTTGAAAATCAACTCAATGAAAGGCTATCTTTCCAATGTGAAATTATGTATCAGAGTAGCAAAAAATTACCTGATACTGGTTATCTAAATATAGAGAATTATATATGCATTATATATGTTTACAATTCATCATTATATATGTATTTTTTTCCTTTAAAATATTCACGTGCTGCATTGTTAAACTATCTCTTAGCTTTCTTAAAAAACTAATATTCTGTAACCACAAATTATTGAGATTATAATAATTTTCGAATTGTAAGATCAAACTTGGTCAATGATATCGCGTAGAATTTGTTTAGACCCATAGTTATTTTTAGACGTTTATCGATTTGTTATTTGATATTAATTTTCATGGGATAAGTGATATTAATATGGATTTATTCTTTTCATTTTGTTTTTTATTGTTTATGTGTTTATATTACATACATTATAACAATCAGCCGATATTGGTAAGATGAGTATTAATAGGAGATTTTAAACATTATACGCAAATAATTTAATTTTTTATTTTAAAGCCCACTTTAAATGATGTGTAATTATATAATTCGCGTCAGATTTCATGATAGAGTTTTAATTATAATTTTATATGTCATGTAATTTGATGTCGATTTGAAAGAGAAAAAGAGAGAGAAAAGCTGATATATTTTAATTATATTTTATGTACATGTGTGTATCCCGAGTTTTCAAATGTATGCAATAATTAATATACATGTAATGATAATTACGTGTTTCTTTAACGATATTTGGATTTGCGTCTCGCGTGTATATATATTTTTCGTGCATTCAAATATATAACATCGCGCTTTCGATTTGCCGTTGTTTAAACGTAATTCATCCATTGTTTTTAGATTAAGAACGCGCGATAATAAACGCATCGCTGATTTGAGTCTGTAGAACAAAACTTCGTAAAAAGCTTATCGCTGTGCAATAGTAGCCCATACATCGTAATTAATCGGAGCAGAACGACGTTGAATATTTTATAATATAATAGATATTTCGTAACGGCGACGAGTTGGTTGGTGCGCAGTGTTTGTTTTTTCCGCGGCGTATATACGGCATGCAATGTTGTATTTACGCAAGGTCGCTGCAGTACTATTTGCACACACTCGACCTGGCAGACAGCGGCGCGAGCCGCTCCGTATTATATCATTATTCATTGAAATGCGATTGTTCTCGACGATTATTAAAATTAGCAATCGGCTCGTGTATTTTTTTTACGACTGACAACTCGTAATATCGAAACGATCGTTAATTATCCAAATATATTAATAATAATCCAGATATTTCGCGCGATTTACGATAGGATAGGAATTAACGTGATAGAGAATTAAAAATTATAAATTGTTGCTTCATGCTTTACGGACGATGTTTATCTCCTTGATAACTTCTTTTCTTCACCCGGATTTGAAAGTATGCCGCATTGCGTTTCGAAGGTTTCGTCATATGGTTAACGCCGAGAGTGCCGTGAAAAAAAATCATGTTTTCACAAGTGTGTGTGCAATCAAGAAACCTGAAAGGAGGAGGAGCAGGAGGTCAATTTGTGAGAAATATCGGATAATGACGGAGTACGAGGTGAATAATTTACTATTTATTACTTTTTTTATTTACTATTTATTACTATTTATTACTTTTTTTTACTATTTTTTTATTATTTATATATATTATCGAATTAATCGTTTTAATCATTTTATGGGTATAACAATTATTTTAAAATATTAATTTTTGGCACAATATGCCAAACGCATATAATTTAAATAATGCATATAATATCAGTAAGCTACATTTTCCTTTAATTAAAAAATTATTATTAGTACTAGTACTAATTATACTGTGTGATTTCGACAGCTTTATATTAGAATTTTTAACTTTAATTATAATATAATGTAAATATTAACTTTAATTATAATATTATACGCTTTTAAAGTATTATACGATGGTTGCGGGAGAAACCTTGTTTAGAGAACGATGTTTGATCAAACGACAATGTAAAAACAAGTGACGAATCGCCAAGTATGGGGCCTCAATGGCACGCAGGTGGATGAAAATCCGCATTAATTGCATTAACAATCGCGCGTCATAAAAGGAAACTGAACAAACGGAAAGTGGCCGACAGCAGCAGCAGCTGGTGCGACGCATCAAATCCGGCGAGAAGAAAACTAGCTTAATCCTCTTACGTCCGTCGCAGGGCCACTGCCGGAAAATGGCGTTTTTTGCTTGACCTTAAACTTGACAGTAACACGCGAGCATCGTGCATGCTGAAATACGCGAAAAATCAGCGATTTTTCTTCAAATATAGGGTAACCGCGAGCGTAATTTTCCAAAACGCAAAGTTGCGCAAGAAAGCGAACGGTATCACATAAATCTTTTTATCCGATTGAAGTTTAACTGTCAGAGGAATAAGAATATTTTTAGAAATGAATATATTCCAACGAAATTGATTTCATAGTATTATATTAGTATTCATAAAGAAACATCCACACAGTATAATGTTATATATTGATCTATAGCAGCTTGCAGTTTCTCTTGATTTATGTGGGTATAGATAGGTATTTACTATTTACGTAGTCTTTGTAAAAAATGGTTCACCGCCCGAAAGTTATAATTAATTACTCTCCGCGTTAAAAGGGTGTAAATATCGATTAGCACGTTGGGATCGTCGAGCCAAGCGCGGTGAAATATAGGGAACGAAAATTGATGCGGCCGAAGGAAGTTTCTTCCTTCTCGTATTCTCTCTCTTCCGTCTTTATCATAAAGAATTTACTAGACGGTACACTTTTGTACAGGAAAATTTTAATTCTCATGCTGAATTGGAAGTTGGAAATTAAGCGAACATTTCGAAGTAAGGCTTTGTCGAACGAGTTGTCGTTGAAGTTGTTTTAGTTTTGCGTACTTCCGCACTAGCGCACAGTATAAACTTAATCTTCGCGAAATAAAGAAGGGAATATTAAAAGTTTCAGTAATATCACATAGCTCCTTTTCCTTGTTTCGAATGTAAAAAGAGTATGACGCTAATTACGTGTGCGACTTTGGTACATTTTAATCTCGTGTACTCGCACCAGAATTTAAAATTACACGAAACAAAAGAGAAAAATATATTTACTAAATACGCTTATATATATATATATATATATATATATATATATATGTATACATCTTTCACACTTTTAATAAATTCAGGAACAACTGCTTTTATGAAAATTAATGAAACTTTTCTGTGATTACTGCATAAAATTTGCTAATGCGAGTACGTGACGCGGACGTTTTTAATCTAATTATCGTGAAAGAAGATCTGGGGAAAAAGTCCGTAAATCTCGCGTTGTTACGTAACGGGGACATAGGAAATATACGGACCAGACACTCACGGAAATAACTTTCAAAGCTACGCAGAAGCGCAAACGTGAGTATTTTACAATCTCGCGGATGAGACGCGGATCTTGCTGAATACTCGCGAGTTGGATCGAAAAAGTTGACACTTTTTACGAGAAACGTGCTGCTCACTCATAAATAGTTTTCATTTTAGCCACCGGATAATTCTGTCAGTCATCATATTCGCAATTCTGATAATATGAGACATCCTCGATAATGTTACAGGAGCTTCCTATAGAAAAGGAATTTCTTTGTACAAAACAGTCATGTTATAACATACGATAACGTTTTAATAAAATCAGGAATTTTTACACCAAGAAAGTGTAAAAATAATTACGCGGGCGAGGAAGATGAAAAATGAATTTTGCGTTTCCGTCAGCTGCGGCGGCCGCGTTCCATTAAGTTTATGCCTCTACTTGGCCCTTTTATATTTCGTCTTATATACGAATTTTTAAATTCTCCCGAAACCGCGAAGGGAACTCATCCCATCCGCCTCCGCAGGTCGTTTCCTTTCTCGTCGGGGCACCCTTAAATCTTATCGCGCAGCAGCAGTCCGGCGGATAGCGGCCTTGAGGTCGGAATTGAAAACGCACCAGCGGCACAAGAGGGCAAGTACGAGAAAGGTTCGTAAGATCGTAGGTGAGTAGGTGGGCAAAGCCATCTCGAGGGGAGGGATTTCCTGAGAGAAAATCGTGCGATTGAATTAGAATCGAGGATATCCAGAATATTCCTGGGGCCGTGAAAAGGGAGGTAAAAAGGCGGAGGATACAGGATGAAGTGCGTGTATGTGTGTATATGCGTATATGTTAGGAGAGAAAAGAGGAAAGAGGAAAGAGGTCGCGTGAAAAGCCAGTCGTGGAGAAAGCGAAAAGTGCTCGACGAAAATCCTATGTGCGCGTTTCGACGACGCGAAACGGATTATCAAAGAAAAATATTTTAATAATCTTGCGTAAGAGTATCTCTCTAACGGGTTTAATAATCTTGCAGATGCATATGAATATCGAGCGGAAAGAATTGAAATAAGAGAGAAATATACGTGTTCGATCGAATGCGGTTTGAAAAATGTTTGTGTGAATGTCTATGTAGTATTTTATATTTAATTGCTGTAAATGATCTTAGCTTAGCATGGTCCCATAAAATCAATCTCGATAAACGAATCTATTAAGAATGATTAAAATAATAATTTAAGGTTCTATAAATAATATATATTTTTTTACGATTGAATCTTTCACCTGCTTGCGCGCTCGTCATTAAATTGAAATATGCTTTTAAAATTATTTTAACAGCACGATTAGAAAAAGAAGCTATTATAAAAGTCGTTTGGATAAAAAAGATTTTATATAGTTTGTGGTAAAACATGAATCATCGATTATCAAGCGAATTTGCTGGACTCTCATTTGACATCGTTGTAATTACGATTGTAATTATCATATCGTTACGTGATTATGCCGTCTATGCGATAAAGCCGCAGTTGTCACGTTAATTATGAATAACAACGCGAATCAATCCTCGTAGAATTATTACATAACGGTATCGTCGGTGTAAATTGTACGCATATACAATGAAATCTTGAAAGCGGACGTATAATCACGCCTCTGGAAGGTGAAACGTATTATCTGGAAAATAGCATAGTCGGTATTATTTTTTATGCCTTCTTCTCGCGCGTGTAGCTAGTAATTTCTTTGGATTGAAAAATATAGCAAAAGCCTTTTAAATATAGCAAAAACAAGGGATCTAAATCAAGCGCGCTAGATTAGACAGGCGATTAAAAAGAGCTATATCACGCGACATTAACGTGCGGTCGCTGTCTTTCCGCGCTCGCTAATTAAATCCCTTGCCTTGCAAATTAGTCCTTTGGCGAAAGGAGACGGAACGTCAGTTGCAGGAAGCGTGTAGGATAGTCTCTCTCCTCTATATATCTGTCGCCGTGTCATATAGCGGCTTCCTTTTCATTAAAATTGAAATTCCCGTACAAAGCGGTATGTGCGAATACTCTGTGCATTTTGTCATTTATATGCAACATTTAATTAATGCGTATTTATTAATCAACGTAATGAGGAAGTAATATCCTCGAAAAGTAGAATATTAGTTTTTTAAAAACATGTTGCCAACGATAACTGCATAATTTAGAAACTATGCTAAATAATTATTATTTTTAGCATATTATACAGTTTGTGCAACAATCTGATTTGATGATTTGTAAAAAATCGTAAAAAAATATATTCTTGACAGTCTTAACAACAATAGAGTTATTCGTAACGTTTTTACACTTTTCTTTTTTTTTAAATTATAATAATTGGCAAACAAAAATAAGTGTAAATTGATAAATAATTTAATTATTTATAATATAAAATCGCAAGCGGTAATGCAATGATTTACGATATTGAATTAAATTTTTCAAAATTGCGATCGCGTATAGGTCCGAACCGTTTGCTTGAAACAAAACGCGTAATCGCACATCTGAGCGTGTCTATCGTATGTCACGAATGCCGGAAATCTCCGGAATGAAATTCCGAGGTTGCATTTCCGCGTCGCGGATGATTCCAGTTTCTCCCACATGATTTTAATTTAGCGAACACTCGCAGGTGTTCCGATAGAGAGTCAACGAGACCGTAAGAGCTTTTATTCACCGAGATCCATTATCCTTCTCGCGAATGCTGCAGGGATTATGAATAATTCGAAAGTATTTGCTTTTCCGGCACCACCGACTGAATTAATAATGGACAGATAAAAAAGCCGGAAATGACTGGTCTTTGTTATTGACTAATGAATGCGATTTTGTCCGAATATTTCCACGTTCTGTTTATAGTTCGAAACCGATTGTCATGTCGATACAGCGATACAAATCGCGGATCTTAATGTGTGAGTCAAGCTATTATAAGTCTTTTCAAGAAGTAACGAGAAAAGCGTTACGGTCTTCTTTTGCAGTCCAGTCATTGGATCCTAAGAGATCCACATGACGTTAGGATATTCAATTTGTCTAGAATATAAAACATAATAGACTAAAAAAAGGTACTCATGAAATGGTCCCCGCTGTTTTCACGTAAAACTCGGAAAACATAATCTTTAATCGATCCTTTCGATTGTAATTTATCGAATGAAGCTATTTCGTTATAACATTACGAGTTATAATATTCATAAAGTCGTTATAATGTTGACGATAATTCAGATGCAAAATCGATAAATAAAACGAATATTTTGCACATTATATCCGCTACCGAAAATACATGCGTGCACTGGTCAAGCGTAATTAAGAATGTAATTAGAGAGCTCGGTAACGATATTAATGGAGTTATCGGAAATGTAATTAAGGTATATACTGCGTTACGCTGTATTTAAAATATAAGGTTCATTTGGAATTATTTAGATTTTCGTTTATGCAAGCTGATGGTGTCTGTTTTTTACAAATTAATCGAATAATTTAATCGAAAAGAAGAAAATATGTTAATTCTGCGCATAAAATGCTTGATGCAAAGATCAATAATCTATGTTTTACTGCGAACTATATAGAATGTTTTAATTTATATAGACGGCTTATAATATAGCTGCGCTCTTTTTTCCATTTGTGTTTCTACAATGAAAATTTTAATATAAATTATAAATTTGAATGCATAATATATCTAAAAATACATAACGCGTACAAATTTGAATACTTATATTTTCATAACATATATTGATATTTAAACTGATAAATTTAAAACCATATAAATTAAATCTTTTATTACTTGTTGCTAATTAACTAACTTAAAAATTTTTTTTTACCATTTATGTCAGATATTGATTATTTTAATATTCATTCTCATGAATATTAAAGAAATTCTCCGCATTATAAAATGTACTTTATAATGCATTGATATTATTTATACAGCTAAAAAGAATTCAAAACATTATCCTGAAATAACTTGCCTTCCTCTGGCGAGCAGATCTCTGCAATGCCGACCGCGCCGCGAAAGTTTTTCGCGCGGTCGTCAGATGGCAGCGCCGACCGTGTTTCGAGCTCGCGCGAAAAATCATTTTAAAATAATATTTGTTCTTTCTAAATTAATCGTTCGCGATCATGCGGAGAGCGCGACGTGGTCACGGTCTGCTGGACCGAAAATCGGTCGATGAGACGTTTAGGACTGTCCGTCTGCGTAACATCCGGATCAATTATGAGCTGAATCACGAATGGGAACAATTGTGTCGCGAGATCTGGGTAGGTTTCGCAGAAATCGTTTCTCAATTGCGCCTTCGTCGCGGCGTGCTATTCACGTCGGCGAAGTCGAGCGCCACGTTTGTACCGCGCTCGCGCGAAAATGGGCCTTACGCACGTTTACGGAAAGCACAAAATTACGTACGATCGTCACGTAAAAATTACGTCGGGCGAGGACCCGTTCACCCCGAGTGAGTTTCAACGCCGATTTGTAACGATCTATCCGAACATATCGGCGCGTATCTTTCCATATGAGCTATTTACTCCGAAAATGACGAAAGTCAAGCTTCGCGTGAGGTGCAATTATCTAATTTCTATTACGATACGTATGAATCTTGCGCCATCTTCGAAACGACCGGCTCATATTTCGCATCGGATATTGCATTTGGCGTCAAACTGATTATTCTGAATTTGTCCAGACTGATTATTCTGGACTTGGCTATTTTCGAACCTTATACACGGAGAAAATTTTATATTAAAAATTGCTATGTATGGCAGTAGCCGTGGACCATTGCTGGAATTATAAAAATTTTTACTATGTTTTTCACTTAATGAGTTTAATAATTATTAATATAACATAGTAAAAATTTTTATAATTCCAGCAATGAAGTCCACGGCTACTGCCATACATAGTAATTTTTAATATAAAATTTTCTCCGTGTACTTTTATTTAATATTGAGCTCACTTTGACAATAACGCAGAAACCCTACTGAAACATTTTTATTCTCAATTATGATCTCAATAAAAAATTTTCAGTAGGGGCCCCTACTGAAAAATTTTTATTGAGATCATATAATATTGAGAATAAGAATTTTTCAGTAGGCAAAATATTGCAAGGGAAGATGTGTTTATTGAACACTTTGGAGTACAAAATACGAATGAGATTTTCTTTCTGATATTAATCGACGTATTATACAGTCATCGCGGATCATTCTGAAATTAAGTCGCGTTTCTTTGAAATTTAAAAATGGCCGATTTTTGGCCTAGTGCCGAATCGTCTTGTTTTTGATTCTTGCTCGTCGGGCGAGCTGACGGACACTCGGCGCCATCCACCGTGTGTTTCGAAAACGCAGCCCGACTCGAGCGACATAGAGTTGTCGATAGATGGTTCCGCGAGTATCGATAACGCAGCTCCCTGCGTATTTTCTCGACTCTTTTCTCGCGCAGCAACAGTTTGCAGCCTTTATCGCGTTCTCCGGTAGCTTTTTTCGACACAATGATACGCGTGCAATTTAATTAATAATTAACGTCACGAGTAAAAACAATCGTACTGGCGTGAACTTTGATCCGCCGCGTTCGTTTATCGTTGGACGGCCAGCAGTTATTTAACCGAGATAACCGCGGTGGAAATCGTTCGGAAACAATGCGACCTATCATTTGAGGATGTTCAACCGCGTGGAAGTTGCGAACATTAACAAATGGGAATTACACGGTAGAACGAGCGCTCGCTGCAACCCCGCGGGATGATGATAAACGGGCGGCACGTGGCCGCCTTATCGACTAGAATCGCGCGATATTCGAGAGAGATGTCAGGTTGATCCTGAAAATAAATTCTGTGAAGATCTCACCCCGCAGGGATGATTGTTCGCAAAATTATTTAGGCCTACCGAACCCACGGGCCCGAGCTCATACTTCGGATATTTACATTTACACACATATTATATGTATACATTTATTTTTTATTTTATTCCTCGCTAGTAAAATTATATACAAAAAGTTGTATAAATTTCCCGTGAAAAGCTTTTTGAATATTGCAAAAAGTGCACAATTACAATCTCTTTGACCAAAAAGCTTTTGATTAAGGAACTTTTATTTTTGTACTTTATGTGATAAATATTATAGGATTATATTAAAAATTGGAAAATTGATATCAAATTCATCAAGTAATCCGAATTTTTTAATATAATTATTCGTAGCTATTGATTCAGATTATGGGCGCTCATAGGGGGGGGGGGGCAAGAAGGGGCAAATGCCCCCCTGGATTTTAATTTTTTCAATTTATAATGATTTTATTGACAACCAGATCATTTTTTGTTTAAAATTTATACAATTAAAAATAAAAATCTGCATAAATATTTTTTTTTAAAATATTATTTGAAAATACATTTGGTTGGCAACCCTAAGTTTTACACTCTGCCCCCCCCTTGAAAAAGATTGCAAGGGCGCCCATGATTAAGATATTTTCATGAATTAGAAATTTTTCCATTTTTCATTTTCAACAATCGTGCAGTATTTAGATGTCATTAAGCCTATCGTTAGGTTTATCGTAGATTTGGTTGATAAATGGATCCACATAAATAACATCCATTGGGCGTAGGATTGGCGATAATTCGGTCTGTATTTGCCTTTATACGAAATGTTATTGGAAGCATGATGGAAAGTTCCATTGCTCAATTAACTGGAAATAGTTCGCGATGACTCAACGAAAGTAATCCACCGCACCCGGAATGCTTTTGAAACGTGTTTATCACATTACGATCGTAGCGAATGAAATTTCTCTCCTGCGAAAAATTGCGACTTTCAGATGCATTGAGTAATTTTTCGCGAGCAATGAAAGCTACAAAATGCTCAACGCAATACTTGTATGTAATCTGTGTGCGTTGAAATATTATTAACATATTAAATATTTGTAATATTTTACAATGGATTCGGTCGTGCGCATTTTTATCCAATCTTGTATAAAATATTCATGTTTTTTATATTATCGAGAGTTCCCTTAAAAATAGATCTCGTTAATATTTTCAACGTAGGCTTTGAAAAGTATTTATTTTTTTAAATTAATTAGCTCTCTGCGAATCAATATTTTTCGAAATAAATGCGCGCAGCAAGGTGCGTCACGTCGCGTGTTCCGATCGATTCGTCTATGCGCGCAAGACGAGGAGATTCTTCACTCTCGAGAACAATCGAGATTATCGCCTATTTTCGGCTAGACCCGCGTTTGTCCTCTCCCCCGGGCGCGCACCATTGATTTTAGCTCGGGGACTCTCCATGGCGTTGCCGAGGCGTGGTGAAGCTCACGATTGAAACAACCGACCGATTCGCCAAATATACACGCCGCGTATATTTAGCTGGAAAATTGAATCCGTGCCAGAGGATACAGCCCTGTAATCCGATCCTCTCTCCGCCGGCGAAGGGGGGTGTTTTCGCGTTCCCGCAGGATCTACAGTCTACACGTGCGCGACCGCGTCATCCGCCTGAAAATAATTATTCTTATCGAAGAACCGCGGCACCGAAAGAATCGAATACGCTTGCCTGGCGAAACGAGGATCACGAGACAATCTCTAGTACATCTCGCAACGCGAAATTTCCCATCTCTTGTTCAATAACGGCGTCGTCGGGTTATGCAACGTGTGTGACAGCGTGCAATATTTGACTTTATAATTACGGCATGCGTCAATAATAGGTTAATATTGACAGAATACATTAATTTAACGTTGTCCCGCTTTCAGCTTTTATTACATTAAAAGGTTTCAGTCTTTCTACATTTCAATTTTTTCAATCTTTGATGTTAAATATCTCAGCAGTTCAGTTTGGAACGAAACTTCCGTCAAAGTAAAATCCGCTTGGAATTAAATGTAAAATGAAGTTTTATATGTACACGTAGAAATGAGATTTTTTAATATTCAATGTTAGATTAACATTAATTAAAAATTATGTTGGAAATATATTTCTTGAGTTAATTTCATATTCATTTTAAAAGAGTCTTTCATTTAAACTTATCCGGCACAAGTAATATATATTAAGATTAGATTATTTCATCGTGTCCCACCCTTTAAACGAATTAGACGCTTATTCGTGTCGGAAACAGATCCATATCCACTGAGAAAAATGTCTAGGAAGTACACGGTCACTTACAATTAGATATATGAAAGGCCGCACGCGTTATAGGGATATAATTAATATTATGCTAATTACGTGCTTATCGCGGAATTCGCAGCCCGTCACACACACTTCCTCAGGTTTTATGTAAATATCCCTCGGTTCATTTTTGAGACTCGAAAGAACGGAGCTGTGATCTTTGATGTGAGTTCTTAAACTCCGTCTTTTCGTCGTTTACACGAGAAGATCCAGCGCGCGTTTAAACACGGCCATGTTTACGCGCCTGTTAAGATCTCTCCCTGATCTGACTACCGGATGGCGCGTGTATACTTATTGCAAGAGAAATACACTGTCATAGATTTTTGACTGACAGAAAGCAGAAACGCGTGAGAGAACATGAAAAAGATAAGGATCGTAGCGTATACAGAATCTATGTGAAAAGTTTTCAAGTATTTCGATCAGACTTTAAAGTGAAATTGAGAAGCATATTCGGAGAATGATGGAAGAAGGTATAAAAGTTTCTAAATGTGAGCTAATAATTTATTAATTTCCAATAACCTCTTGCGCCAGGATTAGGATATACTAATGCTCAAATGAATCGCACGGACGTTTCTAATTAAATATATCTCTGAATATAATTTAAGAATATAATTTAAAATTGTAGAATTTAAGAAGGACTTATAAAAATATCTTTTAAATATGAATATGTAAGAGAAGCAAACAGTTTTATATTTAAACGAAAAGATTAAGTATATAAAAGTATATGTATAATTATATAAACGGATAGATAAAATCGATCCAGATTTTATATATAAATTGCGATTGTTGGAAATATCTTTTCAGTGCGATTTTAAATTTAAATTTTAAATCTAATGTATAATTAATTTTTCGACGAAAACGCTTGGTTGGATACTCGCCTCGAAGTTGCTTGAGATAAATTTGTTACGTTTCTTATTTTCAAGTCGCTCCGGAACGTAGACAGCTCGGAATTCGCGTTGCTCTTTTTACAGCCGACTGCCGCCCTCTTGAATTTTATTTTGCAGCTGCGTCTAAGAAACATTCGACCTTAGCAGGACGGCCAATTCGTCAAAGCGTCGTTGCACTTGTCTCATGATTTGCAAAAAGTTTTACGCTCTCGCATTCCTCGCTATTCTTAGTCCAGCAAATAATTTTAATGTTGCTTTGTTTCTCCACAAACGCCATAATGAAACTATAGAAAAAGAAATATCGAAAATTTCTTTTGCTTTGACAAAGGCAATGCGCAACTACATTGCGTTTAAAAGATAAGATTGCAATTTTTTTATTATCTTACAATTCTCGAGAGCGTTCTCAAAAGAATTTAAGCATTCTCGTATAACTCGCAGATCTTAGGAAAATTTTATAGCTCGTTGGTACTAAAATATTCATATGCCATTTCTTTTCTACCGTGCTAAAATTATCTCAGTTTTCTGATTTAATTTAATTTAAACCAATGTGATCACATATAGTAGAAAGAAAGAGGAAAGATATTTTGCACATTTAATAAGGAGAGAAGAAGTTTTTCGATGTACTTTAGTGCATCGTTGTATCCGCAGTATTATCGATATTTCGAACTTTGCGCCACGGATAAAAGCTGCCACACACGCTTTCGAACGCGCTATCATATTTTACCGCACAATATGTGTTTTAAGGGAAAAAGAGCATGTCCGCCCCTTGCGCGAGATAAAACGTTCGTGGTCGCGCATTGCGTGTTCACCACCGCCGAGCTGTCCTCGTTAATCTGGTCGTCGTGTGTAATCTTAAGGTCGTCATGATATATCAGAAGCAGTTGTAAACCCACGTAAACTAACTTTGAAAAACTTCAAAAGGCTTACGACAGGCATTACGGTTCCGCAATAAAGCATGTTTTGTACGCGTTTCACTAGGAAGATTGAACACTTTTCTCAGTCAAATGGTTTTTGAAAAGAATTCAGGTGGCATCCCCGATAGCAAAGAGAATCCAAAAAGAATTCTTTTTGAATTCCCGAATTATGAAAAATGAATTCTTTTTCCATCCCATTTCCGTTCTAAAAACACTCTTCAGAGTTCAAAAAGAATTCATTTTTATGTTACCAATTCTGAGCCCTTTTTCAGATGCAAAAGGAATTCTTTTTATATTCTATAAGAATACTATTGAAAAGGAATTCTTTTTGAATTCATTTTGAACAGATTACCCTAATTTATAAAGAATTTTAAAAAGTGAATCCTTTTTGAATTCATAACGATCACCTGTGCTATCTGGGATGCTTAACGAAGAGATCTGTTCGAATAAAGAAATGTGAACGATTCTTTCATGCAATATAAATTTAGCTATATTATATAATCTCATCTTTTTTCTTTATTTACTGATATAAACAAAATCGTGATTAAAAGGATCAATCTGGAATTTTTTATAGCGATTTGTTCAATTTATTTTGAGCATCGTAACGCATTGCGTGCCGCATTGGAAATATTAACGCATATGTTTCATATCTACTTCACCCTCTCTTCTTTCGAGTCGCCTGGAGATCTAAGTTAAATAAAGAGCCATATCTCATCTCCGCGGATTCAGTTTAGAACTCTTACTCTGAAAATTAATTATTCTGTCGCAACTTTGGCACTCTTCACGACACTGCACGACTGACACGTCGATGAGACATTGCAGGTGTGAAGCATGTATCCTCGTAACGGTATTTTTCGACACTAACTTTAGATTATCCGAAATATCGTCTTTGGAATGTGTGGAGGGGATAAAATAACATTCTGGTTTTGAATATTTCGAAATATTTCGCTAATAATACTGCTCCCATTAAAAATCGCTATATTAATATCCTTCGCGTGAAAGAGAAGTGCCTACCGCAACGATCGCGAATTGAATTCTCAAGACGTTTATGGTCCTTTGAAGAGCTTTTAAAATTGTAATGGCGCGCATCTATTAAACTGACGGCCCATTAAGAAGGGAAAACTCTCGCCGCAATTACGTGACCGATCTTTTAAAAAGGCGCACGCGTCACGCGCGTGTGAACGAGGATGGCTAAATCATTAGTGGACTAAATCATTAGTAAGCGTAATTTTTTGAAAGCCTCTAAAAAGACTTCGCAAACACGACGACGACACGAAGACGTTTAGGGTTTCATGCCTCGTAAAGTCTCTCGTACCTAGGCACAAGTAGTAGAACTAACAGACTGCATTTTTGAACGTTGCACCCGTTCGCGTAATTATTTCGTAAATTAATTTTGTAATCCTCCTGAGCGTGACAAGATACATCGATTCGCGATAGTCCATTATCGTTGTTGATCAATATCGATTAGAGACTGGCCAACAGTTTGTCGGCCGGTCGCGTATTGATCGGAAACGGACGAGCAAATTCGCGCAGAGCGCGGTGGCATCGGTTGAATCATGTTACGCAATACGGCAGTGACATTTCTCATTATAGAAGCTTTGAACTTGTTTATCTCGGTGCATGATAAATGTCACTTCCATATTGCGTAATACGCTTCGATTGTATTGTGAGATTTTCTACAATGTGGGAAATTAAATTCCGATGGCTGACGCGAACTTTTGCTTTTTAATTCGCATTGCGCACGTAATGGAACAATGTTTTTGAATCCGCTTTCTACATGTCAAGCGAGATTATCGGCGATGTGAGCGATGAATCACTATGCTCGCTCACTAGTGGGTTCTCAGTGCCACTCGCTCTCGTAGTCGTCATGGAAACGCCTCTTCGAGATTCTCTCTTGTCGAGTGTAGGCAGTTTCACAGAGAGGTACACGGTGTAATGTCGATCCTTAGGACAGTGACACCGATCGTGATATCGAGTAATACAGACCGGCCGATCACGTATCAGTCAGCAATCTGTCTCTTTGTATAGCTCCAATCTTTTTCGAAGATATCCCTTTCAAATTCGCGAAATGGTTCGTTGATGCAAAAATATATCGCGATCATTTTAATCTATTTGATTATACGCACGATTCTTTTTTATTTCATTGGCTAATCCGTTCGTCTATTCAACCGAATGTTGAATCTGGTTCTTCGAGACCGATAATCACGCAGACGGAACGGCATCTTTTCTTGTTAGACGGCGGAACGTTCTCTTATTTTCCTCCATTAGAGCGGCGTCTGTGATATCGATACTTAAGGAACAGTCCTCCGATGGTATTAAGGGATATAGAGAGGCTAAATCGGGACGCTTCGTTCGGAGCGATCTTCGTGAAATCCCGCGCTCTGAGCGACGAGCGATTCATCGTGCTTTTTTACCCCAGCAGATCTCTCTGCGTCATTCTCCTGTCGTCGGCGGCTTATAGAACGCGCCTCCTTCGTTCCTCTTCGTCGCCTCCGGGACAGGCCCTCCAGGGTATCGTAAAAAAAAGGAGGAAGGGATTCGGAAAATCGAAGGCGACCTATAAACCGAGATGTCATCGCCGCGGCACAACGGTCGCTATGCGGCCAACTCCTGTCGTTTCCTCTTTCTAGGGAAATATTTTATAGTCAAGTTGAGTGTAAGAGACGTAGCCTGGATTTTTCCAGGAGAAATAGCTCATGCGATTTTGCCTGCGATGTGCCATTGGTCTTTTTTTCCCGTTTTTCAGAACGTTTCATTTCCATGGTGATTTCGCGTAGCTTATCCCACTTGACTTCGATAATCCTGGCCGATGTATTTTTCTTGCCAACGTTACTTTGAATTTTAATTCAAGATTGAGGGATTCTCGTTATTAATAGCGAGCTTTGTAGCTGTTACAGATATATATATATATATATATATATATGCATATTTTATATGACCTAGTATTAGAAATAAATAATTTAATGTGGATCTGCATGATAAATGTTTATCGAACGGAAGTAAAATTGTCGTTAGCAGTTAATAACACAAATAACAACTGGATGACAATAATAATACACCACCGACGCACTCGTAAGCCCCGAGCTAACCAGGCCGTTAATCAAATATTCATTAGATCGTCTAGATGCAGCATCATTTAATTATTAAATTCATCCGTGATTTCATCGCGCGGCTCGCGACGGCGCTGTCGGCAGAATTTCCATTATGTTAATCGTTAGGAGCATTGTTCGTATTATTATCATCGCCCGTATTATTATCATCGCAGATAATTATCTCCGGCGACTCTAATCCCGCTTCTTCTTTCCCCGATATAACGAGCGTGCGTGGATTCCTCGGCCCGTATTCATATAATGCCTCTAGTGCGCGCGATACTTTGTTCCCCTCCGAGATCCGATAAATTTATCCTCCTCGATCTCTCTCTCTCTCTCTCTCTCTCTCTCTCTGCTCCCTCCCTCCGCCCGCCCTTATCCTTCTCCCTCAGGATTCCCCGTTCGCCCCGCGGCGTCCGTGAGGTCGAACGTAAAACATTTATAGTATCAGGACCGTGTAAGCTGCGGGGTACTGGCATACCAGGACTCTGAATGGCGTCGGAAATGCGCGCATGTGCGCTCCAGCTGCAACGCACGTCCACGCGTGGAGGGTTCTAAAAATATGCGCGCGCGCGGCCACCCTGAGTGCACTTGAAACTACAGCAGCAGCAGCAGCAACAGCCGAGTCCGTGGGAGAGAAAATGAGATAGGCCGCGATTTTATAACGTCCAGTTTGATATCGCATGCTGCCTTTCGGAGAACTCGGCGCAAAAAGCATAATTGTATACGTTCATATTGAGAAAAGAACCGCTGCTTGAAACTTGCAGACCAGCGTCAAGGAAATTAAAACAAATTTTTGTCTAATTCTTATATTTATTTTGATACTTGCTTTTACAACAAAATTAATATTTGTTTAAATGGCATAATCGGAGAACAATTCGCTATATCAGCTCAAAGACAAATTGCGTTTATGATAATTGCTTTTAAAATTTCTTGCAAATATATAAAAATTATATAAAATAAGAATCAGCAAATTGAAAATCTAATTAGATTTTCAGTAGATTTTTTGTTTTCGCTTTCAGCGTTTAGTAAATTTCTACTGATGTTTTTATTTCTTGCCTGAGAAAGCGTACTCTGGCGATCACCGTTATGGTGTACCGTATATATGCATTTGATATTTCCTTCGATACCACAATACGTTTTATAGTCGTCGATAGTAAATACGTCGCGTGCAAATATCCTGTATAGATGAGGATATCTTTATATCTCCACTAGCTATCACGCCGCCGACAGTACAGCGAGAATCCCTTTCCATCTGGAGGGCGTTCGGCCGCGTTATTCTAAGCACTATAGCTTTTGCACCCTCTCGTCCCATCTCTTGGTTTCTATGGTGATCCGAAGAGGGGTCGCGTCCCCTGTGGGTCGCCTCGCAGGTTGATTGTCGGTATATATATAGCGCTGGCTATACATACACGATGCGATCCATAAGCGGCGAAATGCTTCCTACTTTTTGCATATGTAACTGCGGCGAACGACAGCCGCCCGTAATATAACGTTTACCGTTTATATCTTCCCTTATTCCACTGTCATCGCTTGTTATTGGAAGGGGTAACGTCATGTAGAATAACGAGAAGGCGTATAGCGATCGATTCGTCGCGACAAATTATAACGAACCGTAAACTTAAATCGGATTCGATGGCGCGTCTATTCATCGGTATCGCGGAATTCCAGAAGTGCGTGCGAATTTACGTCGCTAATAATGAATATACGACGCGGTATATATCAACACGAAAAATCGTGCGTCTCGTCCAGCGTACATAAATTGTAATTTACCAGGGACTGCGAAACATCGCGGTATCGCGCGCTTAACATTTTCCGTCTCTCCGTCTCCGCGCCGGCGAACAAACGCGCGCGCAGAGCGGAAATGGACAGTCCCTGGCCAAATTCCAGGGGTATAAATTGTCGGGATTTCATTGTCTCCCTCGTTTCCGGCAGCTCCTCCACCGAACTTTTCCGCGCTCTCGTCAGTCGATTTCACCAGCACGAACTTCCGCGCGCGAGCGCCCCGTTGACTTTATTGAACCGGACGAACGCGACGAACGCGCGACGAGGCAGACTGAAATAATAGTCTGCCGCCTCTAGACGACGGTGTAACCCGGGCTTACCAGTACCAGCGTCATAATTACAGACCACGATCGATAACTTATCACTTGGAAACTCGAAGCACGTACACCAAGCCTATCCGAAGTTAATAGTTCTTAAATAAATGCGATACAGCATTCCGATATCCTTTTTAGTGTGGCTTTTAGCATGATTTGTTATGTAAGGAAAGAGCATAGTGATTTTTTTGAATTCTCCAGAAAATAAAACCGCAAGTACCTAGACAGCACAGGATATCCTATGGACATCCATAAGATGTTATGGATGTCCATAGGATATCTTATGCTGTCCATAGGATATCCTGTGCTGTCTGGATAGTGACTTGTATAAATATGCATTATTTCGTCAGTTTTGCTCAATATTATTCCGCGAGGATATTTAGATTTCTTATTAATGTTTAAATGCGCGTAGAATCGATTAGAAACAATTTGAAAGTTACTTTTCTTTCTACTTCGAAATTATTTTCCAAGAAATATATTGTGAGATATAGCGACACGTCGGATGTGTGTAATTAATTATCTTTGATGGTCTTGCGATGTTGGAGGAGTTAAGTATTTCATTCGACGAAGTTTGAACCGCCAGGGGTTGGTAAAATTTTGAGAGTCCATTAGATGGATAATCCATGGGGATTATACGAGAAGTTTTGTTAAGGCGGTACGGTACTCGCGCGAATGAAACACGGATTACGGGACCGACGCGGCTTATTCTCACGTTGAAGTGATCGAGAGCACGTGGATTAAGATCGCGGGTGAATGAAAAAGGGCACATCGCACGCTTATCGGGAGAGAGATCGGGAAAAAATACCATTTACGAACGGCATTAAAGCAATAATGAGCACGCGACGCCCGCTCGAGAAGGCTATTGCGCGAAGACGAGTAACGAGCGGTGAACGATTCCGCAGTCGTGTGTAATTGCCTGGGTTCGGGCACGTTCCTAGAGAATCGTGAAAGTAAACGAGGAACCGATTATCGCTCTCCTGATGAGCATCTTCGCACCTCTCACTGTCGAGTATCGCCTCGAAGAGCGGTTTGGAAATCGCGACGCGACTCGAATTCGCAACTTACTCAGATTCATTCTGATTGATTCTATGCGCGCTTTATGCGCTAAGAAAAAATCTAAACATCCTTGTCCAATGCAAAAAAATTTTAAGCAATTTAACGAAATTGTATAATTATAAAATATTTGTGATTACATAAACATACGAGATAGGTACACGGAAAGAACGATTTTGCTGTATCTAAAAATTTGGCAAGGTACAGATCTGAAAATAATTTTGTTAGACCATCAAAAATATATAACTAGGACGCTCAAATATGATGATAATACTGCAAAAAAATTTGATATCCGAGTAACTATTTTAGGCGTCCTACATAATTATTTTGATGGTCCAAAATTATTTTCAGATCTGTATCTGGCCAAAGTTTTAGATATCTCAACAAAACCATTCTTTCCGTATACGAAAGCATATCTGAATGAGGCTGTATCGATTACTAAGTTTAAGAGAGAGAAGGTATTTCTGAAACAATTGGTTTTATCTTTGAAATAAGTTTATTTCATTAAAAACTGAGAATATACGATAGAATATATAAATACACGGATTATCTCAGATGTACACGGAAAGAACGATTTTGCTCAAGTATCTAAAAATTTAGCCAGATACAGATCTAGATTTAGAAAATAATTTTGTTAAACCATCGAAAATAAATAGGATGCTCAATCATGATAATGCTGCAAAAAGTTTTGATATTTTAGCAACTATTTTGGGCGTTCTACATAATTATTTTAAGGATCCAACAAAATTATTTCAAATCTGTATCTGGCCAAATTTAAAACCATGCTTTCCCACACAGCACACTTTAGCTGCGTTCGGTTTGGGCGCTCACGCGCTGTAAGCGTCATACTATCTTTGTTCTACATTTAATGAGCAACAAAGATAGTATGACGCTTACAGCGCGTGAGCGTCTAAACCGAACGCAGCCTTTATCCTGAGGATGCCCCAAATTATCCCAGATTTCCAAATGCAATCCCAGGGACGTCTCAGTAAGTAATTTCTGGGATATCCAATAAGATATCGTGAGATTTCTTATGCACATCTGCACATCCAAGGGATATGTGCAGTACGCGGCATTGCCGCCAGATGGACGCGGTGGAATCTATTTTCTCGTAAATAAAAACCACACAGGATAGAATAAATGACGCAGCATTATTTACTCATGTTCTAATAATATGATTCTTTAAAGGATAAAGAATCCTTTAAAGAAATCTTTAAGTCCCCAAAAGTGGATTCCAAGATGAGACATGAGAGTAAAGAGATGCTACTTTGAAAGTATTATATAATTAAAAAATATAAAAAACGATTAAAAGAAATGAAACAAGGATTGTTAATACATCTTAAATAGGATATCTATAGGATATCGAGTGCTATATATCTTATAATAATATATCTTACGATATTTCTAAAGTTCACCTGGA
>NJRL01000083.1:539943-566788 GCA_003063815.1 Aphaenogaster rudis
AATTATCAAGGATAAGAAAGTAGGGCGATTTAATCGCTGGGTAAAAACCATTTTCTTCTATAATAAATAATAATTGTAAAATTGAGTTGCAGAGTGTGCTTGAAAAACATTTAAAACAGCGTTATATATATGTATTCGTGCCAGTATAGCATTACAAATGCACGTTTCATAAATTTGTCATTCCTCATCTGGTATCTCGCATTCGAGAAACTTGCTAAAGGTCGAGTCGTAAGTTGCGTTATTTATTTCCTATAATTTGCTTCGTCGCGCTTTCCGTAATCTGGAAGATAGAGAGTGGATGTTACCGGTATATTTATTGTCACCTTAGTGCAACGGCATATTCAATATCGTGTTTCTTGCGGTTACCCCCTTGGAAACTTGGCGGAACTCGGGCGGCCAACGATAAATCGTCTTGACACATCGTGGCGTAAGATTTCGGGAAGTTGGCATTCGCCGTGTTTACCGTAGTGTAATTTACGAAAGCGCGAGCTTGTTGGTCGAGGATCGGAGACAGGGTCGAGGCTGATCGGAGAGAGGAAACGAGCCTAGGTTGCTGGCCTCACGGTGATAGATTTCCTTCTAATGATATTCGCGAACGATTATCCGCAGCGAGAAAATGCGGAACTTGCTAAACCGCATTCTTATCGTACGATTTATTGCAAATTACCGATGGTAATTTATGGTTGCGCGTGTGTGTGGGTCGAAGCGTTCCATCCTAATTGAAGCGCCATTAGTAGAGCGAATTTCGAGATACGCAATTGCCATAGTTTTATCTCATTTCGTAAGTTATTATCGAATATTCGTGACGTAATCAGGAGTAGATGTTGAATTTAGTCGTGAATCATATATGTTGAATTCGGTCGTGAATCATTTTAGTTTCCAATTTAATGAAGATTAATTTTAGCGTTTGGATATTAAATTGCACCCATATTTGACATTCATTTTCAAATGGAATGACCTGCAATTTCGATAAATTAACGCATAATTAATCGCAGTGAATTAAATTTGTGATTGAGCTTCAGAGAATCGATAATAAAGTTGCATTTGTAATTGAAAACTATTAACCTACTTTATTGCATATAATTGCATATATTTACATATAATCGATGATTCTATGTTTGAATTTTTCGATTTGACTGCACCTTAGATCGTTACGGACAATCAGTTGTGTGACTGTGAAATTCTTTAGAAAGATCGCCTTTGTAATGTTAGCTATTTTATTTTAAAAAAACGTGGACTGCTTGTCCCTGTCAAATTATCCTCGAAGATCTCCTAAATTTCCTATCGTCGATTTTCTGCTGGTACCAGTATGAAAAAAATTAAATGACAGGAATTCCGAGTCTATCGATCGTGATTTAAATTCCAGCTTTTTGCGGAATATCACCATTTGAAAATTATGTAAAGAAAATGAACGATACGTGTGAATAATGGGTCGTTCTCTTTTACGCATAAGGACGTTTATGTTTTAAATGTCGTTTTGCGCGGAACTTTGGTTCTCTTTCTGAAACCGATATTATTTGCTTACATAGAGAATGCTCGTATACTCATAGGTGATTAAGAATTCAGAATTTTTGAATATTCCCTTCCAGTCATTGATTTTTGATTTTCCAGTTAACCTCTCGCGATTCTGTTTTATCATCGCAATTAATGAACGAATTAACGTCATGCGTTTGCAATTTAAATTTTAATTCTCTATATTGATATTTCTTTTTAGTATTATATCTAACTTTTTCACTGTTAGACATCTCCGTGACTAGTTCTTACGTTAAATTTTTGTTTGAACAAGAATTATTCCGTATCTATCGGAGAATTTGTAACCGAAGCGGGACGTAGTGCTGCGAGAGAGAACACTTGGTATATGTGAGACACTCTTGCGTTAAGGGGCATGCTGAATTTTTCCACCCTCGGGAAATCCTTATGAACTTCCGGTTGGGTACTTAAAACGCCGAGTTTGCAGCCGCCTGACAACGCTCCAGTGAAATTTCGCATCGTAATACTTACGGCTTCGGATTCTTCTGTTCCCTTCGGTTCAATATCGCGCTGCATCTCTGAGTCAGGTGCGTCGTCTTCATCATTAGTCAATACTTTGCCGTCTCAACTCGAAGTCATTCGCCTCGATCGGTTACAGTACTGTGATAATCGGCTTAGTAAATATTGCCGCTGTACATCTTAAGTTATGTTCATATATATTTCTTCAATGTACTTATATACTTACGAAAAGTGAGTCTTTTGTAGTTCTCATTCCGTTCGAAATATAGACGTACATTGGACAGCCGTTTCTTTTAATGAGATGACGCATATTTTAAATTACTAGTCATATATTATACATAAATGTCTTATATTATACATAAATATTATACATAAGTGTATCGTAAATCTTCACGTTCCGTAGAAATGCTTTTCAGTAGGTATCTGAGTTTTATTAAATATTTCAATATTTTGTAGTCCCACGATATATCTGTACAAATATATGTAACAAATAGATCTTTGATAACCGTCAAATTGTATTCAAATTGCTATCACGGATAAACGAACCGAAAGATACGGTATGCTCGATATTAAAAATTTCTTAATGTCGATTCTATGCGGAATGCATGGCACGAAATAACGATTTCGATTTTTGAAACATATGTTGAATAATGTTTTCTCGTACCGCGATTCCGGCATGCGTAACAATGGATTTTTAATAGTCATCAATCTGTATTCAAGTCGTTACGGATAAATGAACCGGAAGGTGTGCGGTATGCTCGATATTAGGAATTTCTTAATGTCATTTCGATTCAGAATGAATAATGGAAAGTGCGAAAGAGGGATGCAGAAAAATCAGGAATTTTTTAATATACTGGCGAGGAGACTGCAAAAATTCAACGTATTTCGCCCACGAGGAAATAACGCTAGAAGGTGTCTCGGGGAAAGGTTGAGTCGCGAGCTCTAGCTTTAGCTATACATTTTTGTAGATGGACATGATAGATCAGCTATAATAAAACGCTAAATGTGCCTCGGGTATGGCTTTCTAACGTAGATCAATATCTGTTTATTTTGCAATATTTTTTATTTCTTCTCGTAATATTTATAAATGCGTAATAAAGCTGCACGATGATAATTTTTCTAACATTAACCGCAATATACGTTTAATACAGTATGAAAAAATATATACACTTATACAACAATGTATAGATAGATGCAATCTAAAAAAGTTTACATAAAATCTTTTATTAATGAAAAATAATTTTTATATTAAAATTACAAAATTGTAACGTCTTTCTGCATTCATGGAAATTCTTTGTGCTGCTGGTTCTTAACTCCGTTCATATACGCGTTATATATGATACCCTCATCATCAAGATGATTCATGTTCCTCTTATACTCCAACTTTCTCAGCTTTATCCACAAGTTGCTACACAAGTGACAAATATATTTATCAAGAATTTATATTCGTCAATATAGAAGGCAGGCTAATGTTTGCGTTAATGCGATCTTTGCACTGGCGATTTAAATGGTCAATAATCACGTACTGCGTTACGATAATTTTATTGCACTCGTGATCTTTGCTCGGGAACAACAGTCTCATTAATTATTCGTGATGTCAATACTCAGTGGCAATCGTGCCGTTGGGGCACGCATATCTTCCCCGTTTTCTGATATTCTTAAAAAGTTATGAAGAATGACAGTTTAGCGCAAATGGTATCAAAAACGCGTAAAATCAGTTCCAAGAAGATGAACTTATTGTTAGGCAATCCATAGCATGTGTTAATCTTGAGATAAGAAAACATTGTATAAATTTTTTACGCGAATTTTCGAGATCTACAAGTATACAAATTTTTGTTTCTGTATTATATCGCGTCTTTTTTGTAAAATACGTGAAGATCGTTTTGAAATTCATACTAGTTTTGTCGGAATTGTTTTTTTTTTTTTTTTTTTTTCAAAAACTCGCTGTCCTCGTTTTTCTGAAACGTCCCAATAGTTCCGTGACAGGTATTTACAACTCGCGTTTACTGCAGCTTTTCTCTCAATTGGAAAGTGCTGCGAAGAATGCAGTCGAATGCAACCTGCACAATCGCTGCCAACGCAGTTGTTCGCGATTTTCCATGTCGCACACGCTCGACATCGTTCGTTGTGGTTAGAAAAATCCAGTAGAGTTTCTTGCTCCACATGTGCCTAAGTTTAACTTGCGTTTTGCGTACGCAGGAAACTGTTTCGCGTGAGTTGCACAATAGGACGCAGTAGGACGAAACTTGTGGCGTATCTGCAAAGAGTAATCGCATTTCGACTGTTGCATTTACCCTTCTCTCTCTCTCTCTCTCTCTCTCTCTCTCTCTCTCTCTCTCTCTCTCTCTCTCTCTCTCTCTGCGTGCATTACGTTTTACGTTTCGATGGGAATGCGTTTGTCCAGTCGTAACATTTAAGTGTTACTGATGCCAACTCGGAGTTCTAGTGTCTCTTGCTTTCTCATGACAGCTGCGAGGTTGAATATAATCGTGATCTTCCAGAATTCCGAAATTCTCACTCACTACCATGCTCAAGTTTACACTAGTATAACTTTCGTAAGGACGACTGTGAAATTTTTAAAGCGCTTGGTATCGTGCCAGATAGCGCATAATTTTATTACATGAGTACGACAAACAAGAATCGCGTTTCAGTAGCGAAAAGTAGAAAAATTTTATAGAACAGTTTGCGCCACGTATTTTATTTGATCTCCAAAAGATTGGAGACCGATTAATTTAATTCCAACAACGGTTGTGTTATAGCATGTTGCTTTTAACAAGATTAAAAGTAAATTTTAATTGTTTTAAGTGGAGGATATTTGAGATACATTCTATGATATGATACATTCTATGATGACAGTTTGTGGACAAGAAAAATATTTTAAAAACATACAAAAAGAACAGTTTAATATTTGCAGCTTTATCAGTGTTTTTATGTATATTGCAATTTTCTTAAAGATGAACTACAAAGTTTAACATTCTAAAACTTGGGAAAATTAAACAACGATTAAGTTGAATGACTTCCGACTTAATTGTCATTTAATTGCAAACGAAGAGGAACCTAGATTTTAGTGTAACACAATTCTACGTAAAGAAACAAAGCGATACCGTTAGCACAACTCTCTCGCGTTTCCCACGGAATAATTGCAATGGAGTTTCATTTTCCTTCCGCGTCAAGCGATGTCGCCAAGTGTTGCTCGTTAATCTGTTATTCTTTCCTTCCGAATGGTAAATGCATTTCGGCTTCAATATCAAAATTCCTTTCGCTCATTATTCTCAAGCAATTGATCCTTAATTCTCAGAGACGTTAAATACGAGCGATATTTTTGTACGTTATTTCGAGGTCAAGTTGAGAAATAACATGAAAATTCAAGGAACGCTTCTTAAATTTTCATTTTTGTAGAAAGCGCTCTTGCGGGGCACGTCGCGACGTAATTCCCATCCGGCTGAATAAGAAATTCTTCCTTTTCGTGCAGATCTGAATCGGCGAAATGAGATGATTCGTCCTACTCGTCTCGAAGAATCCCATTCTGTTCCTCTTCAAATAAATTCAATAAGATTTGAATTTCTATTCCTAACATATTAATTCACTTTCCTCCGTCTTTCGCGGATTTTAGGATTAGATGTAATATTTGTTGCTTCCTTTTTCTAACTTTGTTCTTCTTACTTTATGAGAATAAGTTTAATAGATTACTGCGATAAAATGTCAGAAGTCGTTTTGATAATGTCAGAAGTTAACAAAGACAGCGAGTTTAAGATTAAAGCCCCAGTAAGTTTAAGATTAATTTCTGAAATATATGCTGAATATATCTCAACGTGTTAAGAGAATTTATATTTTTATAAAATTTGTGAAATAATTATTAATATTAACTACTAATTGCATTTACTTAATTTATTTTACATTATGTTTTAATATTTTGCAAATTTTATTAGAAAGCCAATAGTCGGAATCATCCAATTTCGGATTAAAGAAATTACGCATTCATAATTTCATGTATGAGATAACCGGAGTCAGTTGTTTTCCTGTCCGTTATCACGATAATATTTCTTTAAGAGGAAGTAATCTTTCGAGGAAAACGCGATTACTCAGCATAAAGACTTGAAAATGTTTGTTTCGTCTTCAGAAAGTCGCAACATCAGTCCTATCTAATTGAAAAAAAAAACCCCTTTTTTTGTATAGACTGTTTTATCTTATATTCGCTTAATTCAAGTATTTTAAAACGATCTTGATATTAGAATCAACTTTTCTACAAATCTACTTTACAAATAACAAATGCGAAGCAAAGTTTCGTTCGCGAATAAGAAACAATTTTGATAATATTTGCTGAAGTATTACGAATAACTGTCCTAGTGAAATTTTTATTTGGTTAGAAAGAAACACGATGTAAGAATAAGATTCTGTATTTCCATGAGAATCAAGAGTGAAAGATGAAACGGGCACGTATCCATTGAAAATTGCGAAAATCATCGGCGAATGAAGTCGTAATAAAAAATAAGTAATGTAATCAACGCGAATAATAAATGACGCATAAATGAATAATAAATTGGATTCTGGCTAATAAAAATTTATTTGAATAATATCTACCTAATTCTTCCGCTCTGGGAAAAGAAAGTCCGGGAAAGTCCGCGTTGACGGCGCGGTGTGTCGTAGTCGCGGCTGGCTGCTGCGGATATCGATCGGTCCGGGATAGTCGCAGCGTCTCTTTAAGTCATCCGGCGGGGGGACCCCGCTTCTGGGCTCACCCACGTACCCCACCGTCCCTGGCAACCCCCGTCGCCCACGTCGTTACCGCCCACGCACGCTGCAGCCTCCGTCGCGACGCGCACATCCTTCCCTCCCGTTTTCTGCAGGATCATCCGTCGTTCTAGCCCTTACATTCCTTTCCTTCCGCGAATTTAGACGATCGGCAACGACGATCTTCCGATACGCGCGTTTACCTTCCTTTTTTTCGGAGCATTGTTTACTCGCGACTTACGCACGTTTCTCACGAATTGAGCTCTTGCCGATTTTCTTTCGGCTGCGCTCACATAAGCGATTTCGAAAACTAGTAAGTTCTCCGTAAGCCGAGCTTGCGAGTTGTGCATCTTTACATAGAGTGTACATCGAGTGTACTCTCTGCACGGACAAAGCGGAGCTCTCTTTGGACTTTAGAGTGCTCTGTAGAGGTGCTCTACATTCTCTGTTCTTTAGCCGTCTTGAAACTTGTCTTACAAGATCTGCGCAGAGATATAAATGTTTTTTTAATAATTATTACATTATCATGTTCTATCCCAACATTTTTATTAAGGCGTATAACGTGGTTTGAAGTCGTTGTTTATCGCTCGAAATTACTTTTATTAATACAAAATTCTTAGATCGACGGTGGATCAAAGACAGCAGTATTATTTGCATTATGACCGCTGCCAACAGTACTTTTCGATACTCCACCGTCGCCGAAGTTTCTCTTGCACCTAATGGGTTTATCGGGTGATCGCTGGAGTTCCGCAAAACTCGTTAAACTCGATATTTGCTTCGCCGAAGTGCAACTCGAATGGCGGCGCCGCGATAGATAATATTCTCTCTCTCTCTGTCTCTCCCTCTATTCGTCTCTTTCGCGTATGTCGTGATATATAAAATGAAAAGTCGGCAAGTCGACGTTCGATCATATTTCCACCTTAATTCCTGCAGACTCCTTTGTTCGCACGCGTTCTTCACGAGGTTTTCCGCACCGACGACGATGCCCGCAAGGTTGTGCGAGTATCGATCTCACGCGAAGGAGCCACCTCGCAGCCTCATATACCGCTATTTTTCTTCTCGCGGCGGCACGACGTCATGTCCGTCGGTAGATACGGAGAAAGGAGGGTTCTCAAGGATATCTCTCGGAGAAGAAGTAGCTTGCATTCGCCGGTTAAATGCGCCCCGAGATAATGAGATGACCCATCCGCACGGGGCTATCTGCGCTGTTACTCTCGTCTCTTGTGTTCTCGATATCTTCGGCGCAGCCGGCTATATCGAGGCTCGTAGAACTCTGGCGATCTGCCCTGGAGTTTCTCCGGTCGCAAGTCCATCCAATCTTCCAAAGGGCGTCTAACTAACGGCTCGCGGTTAACGTCTTATTTTCCCGTCGACGATTCGTGGAGGTAAAATTAAACTCGCAAAATTAGATACTTTTCGGAGATGTAGGAAAATCCACGAGTATTTAGAAGTTTAAAAAGAACTTGACACTGCCTTTGTTAATTTTAGATACTCTTTTATGTACGCGTGACATAATACTCGATTCGAGAATAAAGTGCTAGGCGTTTTTACATTTACAAAGCATTTATATAACTCGAAGAATGAATTTTCTTACAATTTCATTGGCTGGCGACTCTTCTCGCCAGTCTACCTGATTGATCAGTTTTCGTTACATTCTTCAGGTAAGAACTAGGCGCTTATCTTCTCCTGTTGAGCTATTGTATGCAAACGGACGACTAGGGCTTAACTTGGGACAACTTAGAAATCCGAAGAAGAGACGTTCTTTCCCATTGCTGCTGGGAAGTCGTGTACTGTTACGAAGATTTATAGGTGTCCCGATATTAAATCGCAAATGTAATTTACGAGGCTTCCCGCTCCTTTCACGGCCGTCTGCAGCTGGTACCTATGGAAAAGCACGCCAATGCGAATCGTTCTGTATAAAAATGCAACGTTTAATATCTTTCTGCCTGCATTTGATGCGCCGTGAATAAAAATTCGGAGCGCATCAGTAATACGCGCCTCAATTTATCTCATCGCGGTTTCGATGAAATATTTCCGCAGTTCCAGAAATACGCGTAATTGGCGTTTTATCGATGCAGTATTAATACAGCGTAATATTTAAGAAAATTTCTGCACCGCTTTAAATAGATATGATGTTATGTTATTTTTTCGTTGCCCCATTTTACATTTTCAGAAGTATTGTTTCGATAAAAAGTCTTATTTTCCTAAGATAGAGATAAATAAAACATTAACAAATATTGAGACACTATTTCTAGAAATATTTTATGTTGCATTTTATGTTTCTGTAAATGAAATCGATAACAAATGCTATTAAGCGATCTGGTAAATTCGTTTGAGACGGATTAGTCGTGTTTGAATTCGATTCGATGGCGGCTGGTGACAGATGCTGTTTTAAACGGATATTCAAGTCGTTGAATCTGTCTCATATATTTTCGCGATCGAAAGCATCGCTGTGAGAACTGCTGTGCCATCGAGCACGCATAACAAGATACTCGATATCGATTCCGCGCGCCCGCTGAAAACTGGGGATCGCGTGTGCGAATGAATCTAATTTCCATTCCATGGACGCGGACATGGCCGGCATGAGTGTTGTCTTATTACGCCCGTGAATTATCCATCGTGATAATGTTGCGCGATTAGCAGCCACTTTAGAAAGTTGAAATTTTGACCGTACGTTTCAATTATGCGCCAATTTGCTCGTTTATTTCGTAATTTGGCGTCTGAGTTAAATTTTTCAAGTCACCTCGCGCACGAACAACAAATTATGTTCTCCAATGTTGTAAAATTACAAAACCAACGTGTATAAAAAATGAAGTAAAATTTAAGTAATTATAAGAGGATTAGGATAGTTAATGGAATAAAATTCGAAGAATTATTATTAATTAGACGAAACATAATTTAGAGTATTACAAAAGTTTTATCGAGCTTGCAAATGCTCTGAAATGTAAAATGATAAAATCAATCAAATTTCCATAATATTTAATAACATAGTACTAACATAGTATTCGAACATATAACTAACTAAAAATTTCTTTTTTTTTCAGGTAAGTACTTTGTCTGCTGATCTACCGACAATGCATAGTACCGTAAGTTAAACATATTGACATAGTAATACATTTTATTTTAACACATTTGGTAAGAGATAATGACGTTGTCTATGAAGAAATCGCTTTTAAAATCCTTTTAAAAACGATTTTTAAATCTTGAAGAAAACTTTAAATATATCAGTACAATAGATGGTTTCGCAACACATTTAGTAGATTGTTAATTGTTATATGTATCCGGTATCTCGAACGCGTGTTTTGAGAAATAGTTACTAGAAAAATACGCGTATAACGAAGTTTATATCGTGCAATATAGTCGTGTTATCAATACTATCGCTTATTGGAACAATCCAATTGTAAAATTTTTTCCTTAAAGATTTTAAGTCTTTTAAATATTGCACGTGTTAAATAAACTTATAAAATAAAGAGGAGATTTGTTTCGACACTACTGGCCAATTTTAATTTAAAATGTTACGACGTTTCGACCATGGATTTTGGTCCTTCTCAAGTGATTAAATTAAGATTCATTATATGGATCATACACAATTACATCCAATGGAAATGACAATGTTCCAAAAATATGTCAAAGTCCAGAGAAATATGCAGAGTATCATAGTTGAATAAAAATGTAAAGTATAAAATAGTCGTCATATAAAATTAAGGTTACCTTAATGACATATTTTTGGAACATTGTCATTTCCATTGGATGTAATTTTAAGGTTACCTTAATTTTAAGGTTACCTTAATTTTATATGACGACTATTTTATACTTTACATTTTTATTCAACTATGATACTCTGCATATTTCTCTGGACTTTGACATATTTTTGGAACATTGTCATTTCCATTGGATGTAATTGTGTATGATCCATATAATGAATCTTAATTTAATCACTTGAGAAGGACCAAAATCCATGGTCGAAACGTTGTGACATTTTAAATTAAAATAAAATTGGCCAGTAGTGTCGAAACAAATCTCCTCTTTGGTTTATTATTCACTGGCGAAGAATATTCATCTCTTACTTGCAAACTTATAAAATGTTATGACGAAACGAGAGAAGAGATATTATATATATATTTGACATTAAAGTCCTGTTCAATCAGTTTGTAATATTAATTAGAGAGAAGTAAATTTATTTTTGAAAATTTATTATAAGCATGTGTATTACAATCGGCACTAACTCTTGCCAGAAACACCTGCTCTGAAACTAGTTTCACTAATCTACATCAGTACGAAATTGTGACGAGCGCATCTTTTCGTTTCAAATTCGTCGAGTTTGAAATTCCTCGAGCGAAAAGTTACGAAAGCGTATTGTAAGTTTTCGTGCAGTTAGGAGTCCTACGTGCGTAGTGGGAAACGTAGAGCACGATTTGGGATGGAAATTCGAGAGCTGTGCGAGCATACCGCAAATTCGTAGCCGGCGGTTTAACGCGATGCTCTATGCGTCTTTTCGCCCGCGTTTTCAGGTCTGCAGGAATGGCACGCGAATTTCGCGGGTGCTCGCGTACCACGATATCAAACGGAAACTACCGTCGAGCCGCACAAAGCCTGTATCATCCGGTAATGGGAATGTCAATTGCGCGCACCTACGCCATCTCTCTCGTGACACGTGTCCGCGTGCACGATTCCCGCACGCGGTTTTCTTCCATCCGCAATCATTCTCCTGGACTTTGTCCAGGAAATAGAAGCCTGTGCAATATAAAATTTAGGACCGCTCTCTAAATCTCACATCGGCGTTAGTATCGCTGTGCAATATTCTACACTGAACGAAAGGCTTGGTTATAAAAATCCAGGCTTGGTTAATGTTACCAAGCACTTTGGTGAACTAAATAGTTTCAACTAAACGTATAATAAGTATTACATAATTTAGTTGGCTCAACTAAACAAAATTTACTCTTTTATAATTATTACAAATGTTTATAATTATTATATACAAAATGTTTTGTTATTATTATTACAATCGGTAATAATAATCAGATACTTAAAAAAAAGTATTACTAAATGCATCTCACAAGTTTACCAAGAATTTTTTTTTAGTGTACATTTTTTCCAGCTATTGTTATGATTGTTCTGATTCGAAGTTGCAACGGTATTTCGCTTGCATATTTGATAAACATATAACTGAACATAGCGTCGGTACAAAATAGAAAATATTTAAACGTGAAACGCGACATTAAAAGTAGAACGCCATAAAAGAAACAAAGATTGCATTGATAATGAGAGGAAAAAAAGATGGGAGAAAGAAGAGGTATTGAATCAAAATTATAAAAGTTGCCATGCAGATTATATCGGTTTAGTCAGCTCACGTGAGTTATCATCTATTTTCAATGTGAAATTTTATTAAGAACTAGGTCATTCTTCCATATCGTGTAGCAATTAAGAATTGAAATCAACCAGATGAGACGAAACTGGCGATAATACTGACGATGTGGTTGGAGAGTAAGAATAAAAATTGTAGAGATTTGTTCGAACAATTCGCGAAGGGTCAAGATTAAATGTTTAAATACGTTTTCCATAATGAACGCATCGTCTATTTTCAGCGCTTTTTCAATGTAACTCGACCCAATTAACGATCCGAGCCTGAAACACGGGACACGGGGGACACGGTGGCTGAGTTCATGAATCCAGATTCGAAAATACCCTCCCCTTCGCCATCAGTGTCGCATGCGATGCAGCCCGCGACTGTAATCCGGACTCGATTGAATATTTAGAGCGGAGTTAATAAATAATTTCACAGGTGACATGCGCTCATACGCGATTAAAGGGTGTATCTTGTGTAACGCGGTTCCATCGTGTTGCGCGACCATAAGACCGTGATATTGAAGTTTGCGCTACGGTTCGCTTAATGTCAAATAGAAACCTTTCCGATGTTGCGCACAAAGATCCGCTCTATTATCTATTCTAATAGGAATGTCAATTATGTACTGACGGAATTCCTCACGGCTGACGAATCCGCATTAACGCCTCCCTGTTTATCTCATTCCTGCTTATGTAACATCATCAAGAAGGAATTTCTATTAACCTGTAGCAACATTCCTTAACTTTATTTTGTTGGAATCAATTATTCAAGGTTGGGAAGAGAAACAAGCCATTTTTTAAATATTCTGTTTTACACCGTTGTTACAGAACAGATTTAACATAGTTTTTTCGCCGTAACACAATCACATTAGAATAAATTAACTTTATTTTTCAATTAGTTTTAATTAATCTGATTGCGGGATAAACTGATACTTTTTCCTATTACACGTGTTTCGTAATACCTTACAGAATTTACCAATAATTAATAGTCACCGAATTAATAGCATTAAGGTGCATAATTATTACAGTATGCTATTAATATGTTACTAGTTTCGAAGTAGAATCACAATCAGGGATTTAATAAATCCGCGTCGTCGCGAGATTGTGTGTTCGATAATCTCGTTATCTTAGATATATGAATATTTTATTGAATCTGCTGGATATTACTTCAATAGCCCTTCGGGTGTTTGTACCAACCAAATCTAATTTATTGATCGTTTATTAACGGGTTGCGTTGTATGCATATGAGCTTGATTGACCTCATTATACAAGATAAAATACATCACGTGTTTGAAATATAAGCTTGATATTTTGATTTCACGTCGAACAATCAAAATGGTAATGTTATTTCGGTATCACAATATTGCAATTAACATACAATTTTTATTATACACGGGCATGCAATTTACACAATAACAACGTTACCTATTAAATAATAAAATAATATTAAACATGATAAATGATCAAATAATTAAATCATACTAAAGTGAAAAGTTAGAAAATTGCGACTTTCTGAATAATTAAATTGAATGATTAACATTATTTTTAATAATCGGAATTGTTCTTTTTTGTCGGAAATATTCAGTGGTATCGTGTTTATTTTGGGATTTGTTTTAATTAGTACATTGCCATTGTCTTATCTCACTCTCCATTTTCCGTACTGACTAACTTGCTTTTGCAATTATAGTCATGTCCTATGTATGTGTGCCGATTAAGACCGATTTGTATTCAAGTGGTGGTAATGGAACAATAACGCCGTTTCGAGATAACGGTGCCATCCACATTCCTTAGACTGCCGTTGTCATTATCATCTATTGTCATTACCCCGACGTTCTCCTCGTACCAGTTCACGATCTCACGTGAGATTCATTATCTAATCCATCGCGGTTACAGCCTGTGCTATGCTTATTGTTAGATTCGTAATTTTTTATTTCTACCACGTTATATCACCGCATGTCATTTAATGCTCTCATTTTAATTAGAAAACGCATAGGCGTGCATTATTACGATAAACTATAGGTTATTATTGTCTCAACTAGTCTTACTAAAAGTGCTACATTCTTTTGAGAAATATTAAAACTTAAAGATGTAATATTTTCATGACGATGTATGTAAATTTTTAAAAGTATTATTTCTCAATTTTTTTGTAATGAGTGATTAACATATTTCTTGCGGCATTTGTGATACTTAACAATATATTTGTGGCATTTAATGATATAATATTTGTTGTTTTATTTGGAGAACATATGTATTACATACTTATCGTGCTAGAATACGAGCAAAATTTTTTGAAGTTAAATTTGCTTTTAAAACTATTTAAATTTCCGATGGCTACGTTATTTTTATAATGTAAAAATATTGTAGTTATTGGAAATTTAAATAGTTTTTAAATTCATTTTTTAATTCGGTTTATTGCCAGACCACTACTACGCGAAATCTGACCTGCGATCCTTGCATGGTATCCCAGGTAATATCGTGACCCTAAAATTAAGTCGTTCTTCACGAAGAAACCCGTTCATCAGAGCAACCCTTTTTGGTTTGAGTTGAGAAAACGTGGGATCTTGCGTGCCGACGAAGTCGGGCCAGAAATTCCTGCGCGAATTCGACGAATACATTATGTTCATGATAATACCTTAAATTTTATTGCGTTCGAGGTTTACACATTTCTTTCCAAATTTTTTTATAATTTGATTTTTTGTAATATCTCTTTTCAGGAGCAAAAGAAATTATTTCTTCTTTTATGCTATATACTTTATACTTGGAAAAATTATTTTATGTGCGTTTGTTAAATTTATTTGCAAATTAATACAGAATTAATCTTCAGAATGCTGACACTTTTTTAAATGCTTGTATCTCGCAAAATAAGCTGTGGCAAGCATAGTGCTTTTTACTAATATCTACACGGAGAAAATTTTATATTAAAAATTATTTTGTATGGCAGTAGCCGTGGATCATTGCTGGAATTATAAAAATTGTTACTATGTTATATTAATAATTATTAAACTCATTTGTGAAAACATAGTAAAAATTTTTATAATCCAGCAATGGTCCACGGCTACTGCCATACATAGTAATTTTTAATATAAAATTTTCTCCGTGTAGTTAAATTGTTACAGAATTTTAATACTATTAGATACAGCTAGTCATTTATCGTAATGTGATTTTATCGGTAGTCTAATGTTATTAAGCAAGGCCATTAGATAGAACATTAAGAAAGATGGAGCTTTTATAACGTAATGTGTTCCAGAAAATTAATAGGTGACAAGCGACTGAAGACTCCAGTCGCATGCAATGTGAAGTTTTCGTGACATCGATGATCCGAAGGATCATTTTCTTCGCGTGATAAAGAACACTTCAATACCTTATGATTTGACTAATGATTAGTTTCCTCCTTCGCAAACTTCGCAATTGAACGATCATTGCTTGATAATATTTTCGTATCAGTACTTGATGATAACATTATCGTGAATATATATTTTTTAATTTTCGGGATTTGTAGGTATATAATTTAAAAATAACGAGTTGTTAAAAAATAAATAAAATCTGAAGAAAAATAAATATTGCTTAGGCAAAAAAATATATAAGATATAATAATATATTAATTGAAGAAACAAAAATGTTTTAATATTATTGCTCGATTGAATTACTTTATCTTTGAATCATATTAATGTCAATTTTAATAGAAACTTGTTAATCATCGAATTTCATGTAACAGGATATTCCATGCATAGCATCGAACATTTAATCAGATTCCAAAACATTGACACGAGCGCGCGATTGAAGTGCAAGATCGTAGAATGCGCATCATGTTATGTCATATCCGTGAGATAATCCTTCTTTTATTTTGCGCTGCAGGATATTTCCTGCAACGGCGCGAAACGCACGTAACTCGCGTCACGTTTAAAGCGAAGGAAAGCTGTGAGACAGATCCGGAAACGAGCTTTCTCTTTCTCTATTTCTCTCTGGTTTTCTCATTTTCTTTCTCGCGCATTTTCCTTCTATTCCTCCCCGTTCTGCTAGAAAAGAACTGGACAAAAATAAGTCATTCTTTTATCGCTTTACGAGGCGAAGCTTCGGGACGATAAACTCAGACCTTTCTCTGCATTACTGGGTTCCACGTGTAACCATAAATTTTTCTAAGTCCAGTTAAACGCGATTGCTAAGCGTCTTATTCCGGTTTGGTGATCTAGAGGTTTATTCTTCGTTCACTCAACGAACGGATATAAATACCGTCCCTATTTTTTAAATATTTCCTTTAAATCTATCTTTCTTTAAATCTATCTGTTATAGCAATCATACATATAAAAAAACGTAAATAATCGGGTACTTGGGTAATACCTGGGAAACAAACGAGTATCTGAGTATAGATATCTAGTCTGTATTAATCTGTACTATTATCTGTACTAAATCATAGTTGTATTTTCTTGGAAATCATGGTTCGAGTAAGAATTATATCTTTCGCTTCACGTTGTTTACGATCAGCGAATGCGAATTAATTGAAATAAATTATATGCCTCGTATTTATAAATATAACCTATTATAAGAAATTTTAGTTATTAGCATATGCGAGTATGACAGTCAAAATATTGCTCATTTATTTTTTAGGCAGTATAACTTTGTGTATCAAAGTCTGCGATTTTTCAATCTGTCGTATAAAATATGAACCACGGGCACGATGTTGAATATACGTGTATTCAAGTATAGGACCGAAAATGGTTAAGATCGATGTAAGATATAGCGACTAGGTTCCTAACGAAAGAACCTGTCGACGAATGAAGGAACCTGCGCGTTACCGTTGCATCGAGAAAGAAAGTCGCTCGGTCACTTATACGGTACTTCGCGTACGCTTTCTTCTTTTTCTTTCTTCGTTCTTTCTTTTTCTACTGGCCAGAACCGGACGACTCCGTATTTCTTACGACGTAGCACCACATCTGCCATGGTGCGAGCCTGCGAAACCAGTCGGTCGAGATCTCGCGAAAGAGGAAGGGCATCGGGGATAGAAGGAGATAAATTGGGGGGGTGGAAGGAGGGAACGGGGGAAATCGAAGTGCAATGTGTATAGGAGAGCCGCGTCCTTCGTCCTACTCGATTCTTCCAGTCGATTTTGTCCGTCTGACAATGGTAGGAGGAAACGCGTCTGCCCGCGTTTAAATTGTGTTTCTGACAATGATTGAAAAGGTAGATTTTCGACACAATCGAGACGTGAGTGTTGCAGCGTGAATCGTCCGGAAATAAATGCCCTTATATTATTTTGATGTCTTCGTACGTTAACGTTTTTCCAACATTCTCATTCAAACGAACGGAATAATAGCTTGATTTTAATTTCTACGAGATCCAAATTCTAACGACGAGCTAATAAAAGTTTTTGTCGCGGCGTTCGGTATTTCAAATAATATTCAGAGATATATACCTCCCATTAAATAAAGATAGAGAGCGAAGAAGAGAATTTTTTTTCTACGCGAACGGATTAATTCTTTGACCGACATCAAACAATAGTTTATTGATAAAACTCTATTGTTTTTCCGCGTGACTTCACGACTTCACACTTGCACTAGCCTTTGTTGTCTGCACCATACGTGTATAATATGTGAATGCAGCCAAAAATGAAATTGGAAATCGGCTGTCTGCCGAATATTAATGTGTCGCGTCAGAGTGATAAGAAAGTTATGGCTGAAAGCCAAAAAGCAATGCTGCAGCATCTCTTGTCAACACCTAAACACGAACGCGTTTGTCATTGTTATCTATAGTAACTACAAAAAAATTTTTTAAAATATTTTATATTTTTTTTCACTAACTTATCGAAAGAGCAAAAAATATCTGGATTGAAATGTGCTTTAGACATTCGATTTTAATTTATTACTTTCAATCTTTTTCGGAACATTATTTTTATCGCGAATGACGTTATCCGAGAAGATTACGCTGACGTTCTCGTAACACTAGGAGGAAAATATCTAAGATTCAGAACACATTGACGTCAGTTCGAAAACTCAACGGATACTGAATAAAAGTACATCGAGTGCAAGAGAGAAATTTATTCGGGAAACGTGCAAACGTATTTCTTTCTCGACCTTTCGACGACTTTGTCCACAGCGCAGCGTCGCAAATAATCGGAGTGGAAAGACGATAAACGAGCTCGGGGAAAAATATATTTTTCGCTGGAACGGCTTCCACGGACAGTCTTCCAGGATAAGTCGAAAATAGCTCGCGCCTCGACGAGGCACGAAGCTGCTGCTCTCCTGGAGGACAGACAAGCCTTCGCTTGTTTCTCAAGCAGATCCGAACGTTCGACTGCTTTGGAAGTTCGCCAAATTGGGTTTTCTGAGTGAACTACGATGAAACTGACCGACCGACCAACGAACTAACGGACATGTGCGATATTCCACTCGTGGGTCATTGAGATCGTGATAATTAAGGTTATCGTTAACGCCGACTTGCTCTCAATCTTTTAGCTTCGTCCGCTCAGTTTTTTTTTCAGCATCCGCTCAGCTGCGCAATAAATATTAAAGCAGCATTCTGACAATCAAGACGGACGAAGGAGAATGCGAAAAGCTTGTAATTGCGATCTTACGATTATCAATTTTAAATCGAATTCACTCATCGCAATAAGGCAGCTTAATATTTCTTCATCAGAAGCGCGTGAATTTCATCGGGAAAGAAGATTCAACCAATAACCAATACAGTTTCTTCGTCCATTTGGTTGCTCGTGCATGATCAAGATGATGTTGCTCGAGATTGCTTTTTGAATCTAATTATGCGAGACCGATTTTTCACGGTTAGGAGAGAATTAACCTCGGCGTGTGCCCGTTAGGTTGATGGATCGATCGAAATTTGATCGCGCGAGCGGGACTTTAATCTGACCCCCATACGCGACTAGGATGAGAACATGTGGCCCGTAGCTTAAACCTCGGACCGAAATCGGCAGCTGCGCGCGTTTGTCTTTCCGAAGACCGCCTCACGAAGAGCGTGGGGACGCGTTGACTCGTTTTTGCGTTCCCCTCGTTGACGTCGCTACGTAACATCTGGCAGCGACGTGTACCAATTTCAAACTTTCCCTCGTCCACCCTTGCTCGCCCGGACGATTGTTTTCAGACGACATGGGCTGCTTATGGCAGCGCGTATCAAATATTTGGCACGACAATTTAGAACGACAGGGCAACTCGCGTATAAAACTGCTATTGGAGTCATTACCCAAGAACGAAAAGGATTTAATAACATTCGGTAGTTAAATAGTTGTGCGTTCGTTCGTTGAAATGAAATTACTGGAAATTATTGGAAATTGTACGAAATTATTGGAAATTTGAATGTAACAATCCAATATTTCGTTGTAGTCTTGATTTAATTATTATACCTCGCTGATTCAAGGGGAAAGAACAAATGATTAATATACAGCTATATAAAGTCAATTTCCAATAATCACCCTGTGCACGCTTCCAAATTGTTCCTTCGTTAAGAAAGTCGATTAAAAAGATTAATTGTGTGGTTTGGTAATTTATAAAAATACATTTAGTCAGCGGAGAAAATTACTAGGTGAGGGCTGTTATAGCTGATTCATTCCGGCAAAGATAAAATCATGGGCAATAGAGGACAGAAGTTGTCATGTTGTTTCATCTAAGTTCCAAGCGTCAATTAAAAATCATGCGAGGCAGCTATTATTTAAAGGGAGAAAATTTTATCGCGGCGACCGCACACCCTTAATTTGTATAACCGATCGTCGCCCTTATCCTCGTATTCTTGCGTCTCGGCACGCCACGTGCACGCCATAAGCTTGCCTTATTAAGGCGCGAGGCTCATGCGATCCTCCGAGATGACCGATCGGAAGCCTCATACTGGCGATGAATTATTCAAACTGTTGCCGAAGAAGCTATGCGACGCGTAAATATTGGAGAGCGACGAGAAGACAAGCCATGCGTTTTTAAACTTGACAAAGGCAGGAAAGCAATCATTATACATTTTTCTGCACAGATATACATTTGCCACAAGTATCAATATAAATATAAGATACATTTAAGTAAACGCAACACAATGTACCACATAATATAGATATCTGTTAGATGCTGCTATTTTTAACGAAATACACGAGCGATTTTTAATGTTTTATGCGAATGCTTTGATACAAAGTATTTAGACACAATAAATTTTTGACATAAAACTGGTTATATAGAATATGTATTGCACAGTATGGTTTTATATATGTATATATAGCCATATGTTCACGTTTAACTAAATTCGTCGTTTTGCATTTATCGCAAGTAGAACCGTCGAAGTTCACGGATTGTGCAAGGAGTCCATTATCCCTTCCATAACCGCAAGTCCTTTCCACTTTGTCGCGTCTATTGTTGACCGCATGCAAATGGATGAAACTTTGGTCTCACTCCTGCTACTTCCGTTTCGTTCGACTAAATAGCAAAGGAGTCCGTTAGAGCATCCAAAACTGACAAGTTTGAACTAGGATTATCACAAAAATTTATGAATTTCGCAACTCAATGTTAATGAGAAATATCAAATTTATCCGTAGTAATTTATTTAACGAGTAATCGTTAAATCAAAGTGTTTGCATACACAGAGAAGATAGGAATGTGAGATAGTTATTGTATTTCCTATTCATAAAATTAGATAATTAGATAATTAGAAAATTAGATACAATTAGATAATTTAATTTTACACTTGTTATGTTTCGAATTTTACGTCTTCCAGAAGCACAAATAGACCTCTTATGATATATTTACAATTTTTTAACTCTACTGAAAAAAGTCACGTATCTTAATGTCTCAGATTTATATTTTGCCTTGTGTTGCTGTAAAAAAATTTCATGTAAAATTACAACTATTATAGTGGGTAATATTGGGACTATCTATTAAAGGTGTATATTTACGTACATTAGTATATCTCGTAGATAAAATTATTATCTTATATGGTAAGTAAGCAGCTTGCACAAGTAAATTTACATGTTAAAAATAGATTTCTAGAAATGTTTTTGTAATAATACATTTTATATATGTATTTGTACAATTTCACATATTAAATTTAAATAATGTCGAATTGTCTAACCAAAAGTTCTTAATTTGAAATTATGCTGCAACGCAAATAAGCTAAACGAGTTACATATGATTGTAAATTTATAATTTTTTTTTATTTGTATAATATATACTTACATAAAATCAAAGATAAAAATAAGCCAATGTGAGTCAACTTACGTAAAAATGCAGCTGTAATGCATGAAATTATCATATGCCATGTAATATCATGTAATATTACAAAAAAAATTGTACATTTACATAAAATATATAAATTATACTTTTAATCTTGTAATTTTTCATCAAATATAAAAAATTATTACACAACAAAGAGTAAAAAAACTAATTTTTGTAAAAGTACATGAATTTATACATTTCCATTATTAATAGTGTAATTGTTACACTCATTATTTATGTAATTTTACATACTTTTTTTACAGTGTATATTGTTTTCTCCACAAAATACATATGTAATTGCAAAACATCCGATACATGTAATGATAAAAGCGTGAACAGATTAAATAGATAGCGTGAGGAAACATTCTTTATGAATGACGAATTGTATTAACGTAGAGTGAATGAATGCATAATTATCTATTTACAACGTACGATGGCATAATCGCTGCAGTTCACTTCTATCGTTTCACTTTTGAAACGTCCGATGTAACAGATTCTACATCTTGAAATACATCTTTTCCTATGTCTGCCTTTCTAGGCTACTGCTGATCCGCCTCCATCTTTCCGAGAAACAAATAGGTTTAATTCGTACACGTCTGCCGCCGCGTGATGTACAGACTGGACTCTAAGAGAAACTCGTCTGTAACTTTCAGTTGAGTTTTTGCAGGATGAGCGTATCTCTTGAACGAGCGTGCTTGTCCTGCATGCAACGTGAAATGTAGGATAGTGTCAAGAAAATTATTCGATTTAAGTGATAAACACGTAATGTTCTCTTTTTCTATAAAAAAATACTGGGAAGAAATAGAAGTATCATAGAATTCGTATTTTATTACAAAACGAGAATAACAAAATATCTCGATTAAATAGCAAAAGAAGAGATTAAGTAGTGAAAGAAGAATGTGCCATATCTGTGCATATAATTATTTTATTTGCCTATAACTTAATCGTATTTTAATGACTTTTTCATCAAATTTTCAAGAAATATTAAAATACAGTCGTTTATTATCTACCGCGTTTTATCTATTACTTCGCAACGTTGCATGAATATGATACCAGTTAACTATAAAAGGCATTAGGCCAGTCTAACACTGAAGTATTGGACACGCTCGCTCATCTTTCAGTTAGCCGGACCGTGGTTCGGCGTATACGGGTAGCTTCTCAAGGCCATCAGTGAAGCTAATTGAGTGTAACGACACTGTCATAAACTCAGACTAGCCCTGTAGCCTTTCAATGAGGCCACTCCGTCATTCCTCTTTGCGGCGGGAAACTTAAACGTGGTCCATTTTCTCTTCAGCATCTATCCAGCCTTATCACCTCGTCTCTGCCGACGCTGTATTTGGAAAGAGATTTCAATTACGTACAGATAAATTGATGTTTTTTTAATCAGTTGATGCTAATTTCATACTTAGATGAATATTTAATTGGTCGCTTTTTTGGTAAGGTGTACGGTTCTATTTTCTCATTTTCTCCAAAAGTTGACGTTGTAGTCAAAAAAATATTATTTCAAAGCTAAAGAGAATTCAACATTATAATGAGATTTGTCTTCCATTTCTTGCCCGAACACTGCCGCGAGCTATCTTTGACTGAGGTCGTGCCGCGAAATTATCTTCAATTAAACGCGAGATTCCGACAACCGACGTCGTTGCTCGCCGCCGTTGTCGCGTACAAAGAGTCGCGTGTGAACGGCGGCTTTAACCACGACGGCGATCCGGAGCGTTGATGATTTTTGATTGGCCGGAAGTGACGTCACGACACGCGTCGCAACTCGTCGCATTAATCCCCGGCGTTGTGTCTCCGTACTCTTTGCTTCGCTATGCATGCGCTCTTCCCGCGTTCACTTTCGTCGTCGTCGTCGTCGTCGTCGTCGTCGCTGTTCCTGCGTTCTCACACTCGAGCTCTGCGCAATTGCCCACCGTGTCGATGACGCCCGTGAATGATAAAACTCGCGGTATCGTGCGCTTGTTTTCCGAAGTCACGCGTCGATTAAGCTAATTGCGCGTTAAGCGATTACGCCGACGAATTGTGGATTGCACTCCGAATTCGCGAGCTTACGGATATGTGCGCAAGATTTAATTTAAGAAATAAATCTTCTGAAGACCAGATAATTGATCGATTGAATAATTTTGATGAATGGAACGATCAAATTACGAATTATTATTCGAAAACGCATGAAAACGTCGTTATACATAAAAATAACTGGAGGCCATACGCGGTTATCACACGTATCATGTTTATTATCCGTATGCTTATATTATTATGCATCGAATGACGTCTAGATATATCAAAGCTAAAAGTAATAAATAAACGTTAAAGTCTTTCATTTATTTGAAATATTTATTCAGTAAATTATTATGAAGCTTTCTAATATTGGAATTATTTGAAGGATATGCATGATTTAAGGCCGATCCACACGCAACGTTTTGTACACCGATTTGCCTGCGCAGTTCAAGACGTTGCAGAGAAGACGTTGCGTCTGGACAGGAAAACTGTGCAATTATGTGAACTGCACGGAGACAAAAAACTATGTTCAAGAACATAGTTTTCCATGACTTGCACAGACATGTCGGTGCATTTGGACGCCCCCTCCGTCTTTTCTACACATATTGCTTAGTTTTTCTCAGATAACGGTGCCAATTAGAAGGAAGAATGACAGATTTTCGGCAATGCTCACGTGAGTTTCTCACGGAATTTATAGAATTATATAAAGGCTTGCCATGCTTGTGGCGAATAAAATGAAAAGAATATAGTGACCGTGATGAAAAGAATCAAGCCTATACGACTTTGGTCGAAAAATACAAAGAAATTGTCGACGCAGCAAACAGAGAAACTGTGCACTTGAGACGTTTAATTTGCCTTCTTTTTGCAAGACAAATTGCAAAAATTGACCAAAGCAACACTTGCTCCATGATGGAGTTTGCAAAACTGAATGGGAAAAACGGTGCTGAAAATTGTACTGTGTGGACCCCACTAAACTGCAACGCTTTTTACACCGTTTTACTTGCGCAAGTCATAACTGAATAAAAAAACGTAGCGTGTGGACCGGCCTTTATGCCTTAGAAATATAAGCAGCTAGTAAAACCTTGTGATATGGCTGCCTCTCAAAGGAACTTTTCTTCGGAAAGATGTAATGTCAGAATTTATTATCAGGATACATGCTTAACATGAAATATAGTCGTGCCTTATTTCAATGTTTTTAAGTGTTTACCAAGAAGACAAGGGTAATTTTGCAGGAGAACACATTTCTAACGATCTGTGTATATTTCGCGAAAGAGCCGCGCGCAGACATTCATGCATTTCACACACGTGGTGGTCGGACAGTTTATAAATTACGGTGGCAGGAAGTTCGACTCTTGTGTCATAGCCTGTAAACTGCCGACTGATTTTACGCCTCTTCCATCGTGTATTTTACACTCATATACAACAGCCGTTATACGCGAAGCCGCGTGTTACTTACGCACGAATAGGAACGCATTATTTGCCACGTCGTAAACGTGCCATCGACATTTTGTACCGTTCTAGAAACGACGAGATTCGTAAGCGATGTAATCCTTGCATCGATAATGGGAGCGGGTGTCGTAAGTGGCATGTAGTAAGGTATATAGTAAGGAAATACCGAAATACCGTGGAAGCTAAGAGATAAGATTAGTTATCGTAATCATTACGAGAAAATCTATAACAGATAGGCTCTGTCAATTTTGTCAGAGTAGCAAACATTTCTTTCCGGTGTATCTTAGGATTATCTTTCACGTTAAACATAATGCTGTAGATTTTCTTGTAACAATCATATATATAAAATGGCGATCCGATGAATCCCGGGGGATTTTGCGAACACCGTTCGCCATTCGCTCACGAAAGAAAACGTGATCTGGACCGGTGGGGCTTGATAATTTTTGGAGGTGAGGGTCGCGATACGACGGTAGGTTAGTACGAATCGACCGGCAGCAGCACTGGTCGGAGCCCAGGCCTTCGTAACCCCCCGTCGGCTGCGATCTCTCGAGCGTGGGCCTTTGTGCCGGGGATGGCACCGCGCCAAAATCCGTCCGCGATCCCCTCGTTCCGGAGGCGTCTACTAACGGTCCTGCGAAAACGAGCCCGAGCCCAGCTCGTCGGCTTGGCACGTACCATTTATCGTTCGCCTAGAAAATACGCCGAGTACCGTCGCGTTCCCCGCGGCGAAACGATGTCGAAAGGGTTCCGAGCGCGCAAGGGCGGAACCCTTCAATCGAAATTTTTTATAGGGAGTCGCTCAAGTAGGATCTTCTTTTTCTCTCTGGGATATCGGAGAAGGTATAAAATTTTTTCGCGTGGGAACCGCCATAGTTTTGGAAAATTATTAAATTTAAACTATGATTAGGTATAGTACGTGTTATCTATCATAAAGAGCGCATTATAAAACTCTTGCATTCACTATCATAATATTAAATTCTATAAAATTTGTTCATGTCCGAAGTGGAAACGTTATTACTTTTACACAAAAGCATCGGCTACAATTGATCCTGATTAGAATCGAGAAATGATAATTGCAGCATTTTTCTTTATAGAGCGAAGTAGCTTACTCTTCCGAATATCGTACTCAATTTCTCTGAATGGAACAGTCGTACGAAGGTATTGAAATTTCTCCGTGTGGAATGCTATCGGAGGTATTGAAACTTCTCTCCGACGCTTCGCCGCGTTGTAGGATCTCGATATGCTATCAGTGCCAGGCTGGAAGAGCAAGAAGCGAATAGCGCGAAGTAGTTGCCGCGACGTAGTTTAGATTTCGCCGTGCAAACCGGTAGGATTTTATTGTTTTACCCATCGTTCAGCGGAAGTGACAGTATCAGACTTCAGAAATGTCTGTCGTTGCGCGGAGCGACTAGTCTCTTTCTTGCAAGATGTCGTGTATCACATGGGGATCTAGAAAAAGAAACTCGAAAGAAATTTCTAGTTGCGTTGAGGAATGTCGTGCAATTTGTCCAATATGGTATATCAATCCTTCATAAGGGAGACCAATATTTCCTCGTCGTATCAAGATCTTCGATGGAATGAACGTGACACCGTCCATGCGGATCTATCCGCGAATCGAATTTAGGTTCTTCGGAAATACACGCTTCTGTCACTCACTACCGAACTCGCACATGGCCCAGCGTATCCAAAATTAGATTCGGAATCGTCAGGGGAACGGAATTCTTTCCCGACCGAATTTTCTCAGCCTTCCCGACATGCCAGTGACATGTCGTTATTTTACAGTAGAAAAATTGCCGCTACGATGTTCCGTAATAACTGCACAGTAATAATAGTTCAACTGTGCTGCAATTTATATCTTCTACATATTACTAACTTAGTTTTCTTTTAAAATAAGAAACCCTTCCATCATAAAAAGAATTTAAAAAGTGTAATAAGAAACTCTTGTCTCCTAGTTCATGAAAGAATGCAGAATGATAATTTAAAGTTGTCCAGAGTTTTAAGTAATAATAATTGCCTATTCTTTCTTTATCATAAGAGAGGAACTTGACGCGAGTATAAATATTATGTTTTAGTTATCGTTAATGAAATACTATTTCAGAAGATAAATTTTTTTTTCCCAAAATATTAACTATAACTTTACTTGT
>NJRL01000083.1:567148-671171 GCA_003063815.1 Aphaenogaster rudis
GACAAACATATATAGATGCACTACACAAAACAATGTGAATGTAACAACCACAGGACGTGGCTGTACCAAATATTACTATTATTGTGGTTGTGGCAATCTTATCGTTCTTTCGGTGCAACTAATTATCGTTCACCAAATAAATCTTTAACAGCGACTTTTTCAGAAACGCGATATCTTTCGGGGAAACTCGTTAAAATCGATAATCCAGCTGGTGTAACGATATAACGAGCAGAGCGTGTAATACGGTCCATCGAGTTTCAGCCTTGTGTTTTAACAATCTTCTAATTTATATGCCTGGATTCTCCATTATGGAGACCTTTATGAGGAATCATCTCTCCCTCGGTTTCCCCTCCGATACTTGCTAATTTTATCGCTCATACATGCTATTTACATTTTGTGTTACAAATACTAATGAAATGCATTAATACGCAATATATATTTTTTAGAAAATACCTTAAAGCAATTTACATATTCAAGTGTTTACAATAATTTTGCTCTATTGAATATGAATATTTTATGCGATATAAATAAATAATGTTATTGAGAAAATGATATGAACATTTCGCAAAACTTAATATGGGTACGTTCGGGGAGACGCTATTTAGCGCTATTCAGCGCTATAACGGACTGTTCGCGGAGCTAGATGGTAGCGCTAACAAACGCTATCATGACGTCACTAATGGTAGCGTGCTACGTCATAACTACGCGTTATCAACGCTATTCCTTCCGAGGTAGTATGATGGTAGCGTTAGCGTTTGCAAGCTCCGTAAACGCTGTGAACTGCACATCACTGTCACAGCACATGATTGTCAAACGGTATCATTCATTATTCTATTATTATTCATGTATGGAATGGACAATTGCGTGGAAATAAAGCTTCAGCAAAAATAATAATAGTAGGTAATATAATAAAATAATAATAATATTATAATAATATATTATATTAGTATTATCTTATTATTTTATATATATTTTATTATTTTTTATTTATTATAATAATATAATATTATATAATAATAATATATTACATTATTATTATTTTGTCATATTATTTTTTGTTTATTGTTATATTATTATTATAATATTATAATAACAATAATATTCGCTTTAAATAATGGCATACTGCGTACTACAACTTCATACAACGAATACAATGGACTTATTACCTAATTCGAAAAAGAACACAAGAAACCGCAATGCTAATACTACACTAGTATCGTTCATGGAGCTTGCTATCGCTATCGCACTATTGGCTCCACGAACAGTCCTTGGTAGCGTTTGCGTTAGTAGCGCGACAGTGAGCTCCCCGAACGCACCCTATGTGAAATAACTGAAAGCTTTAATTTACGGATTTTTGTGTTTGTTTTTTGCGTTTTTCTTTTTGTTTTCAAAATTAATTATTTAAATTTATTTAAAAAATATATATATATAGATCCTTAGAAACAATAAAACATTAATTTTTTAAATATTATGACGTGAGAGACAATCATTATGAAAGAAGAAAATTACTAATTTTGATATGCTGTTCTTCAGGGACACATACTATTTCTTACGTAATGCATAATTTTATTAATTTTTGTGCCGCTAATTTTAGATATATTTTCTTCACGGATTATTTGGTTTCTTTAGTCTCGATTATGAAGTATAAGAATGTGACAGAAGCAATAGTTCATTACATGGAACAATATAAAACGATTTACGAAATGCGCATTACATCTCCGTGAGGTTTACAAATTACCGGATTACGAATTACGATTTCTTTTTTAAAACAGCTTTTATTATTGAAATTTACGTACAATGAACGTTCGAATCATAGTGTTATTGAATAGAATGTTAGGAGTGCCGTAAATAGCGGTAACAAAATTAACATATACCGCTATTATACTCGTTGTAATAATCTTTTTATCTAGAATTAATCGTAATACAAGATTTATTATTAGTGCCGCTATAGGCCTTTCTTTATACTGCTCTTTTTTGCATTGCCTACTTAGTTTTTATTTTTACTCATAGCTTTTCTCATTATTTTTACATGATATGTTCTGGGAGGACTTATGTCCTCAAACAACGACATAAATATCTGCGCTATTCTTTCTCTTTGCCTCTCTTGATGCGGAGCGCTCTCTCTCTCTCTCTCTCTCTCTCTCTCTCTCTCTCTCGTGTTATAGATGAACATTGTGTAGAAAGGGGAGAATGCAAGGGGATAAGTCCGGAAAGGGTCCATCTCCCGAAGGGTAATTCCAAAGGGCCATGCTTGCTCGAATAATGATGCCCTCATTGGGTCATCCGTGGTTCTCAACCGCCTTGAGACTTCTATAATTCCTACACATAAATAAAATGTTTATCTAATTATTTATTGACAAATAATAGTTTAGTAAAATTGAATCGCTATCACGATTATTTGTTAAATTACTTTTTAAAATTATGAACACTATGCGATATCTTTCTCTTTTTTTCTTGATTTGTTCACATAGGAAATAAATTTCTAAGTAAATCGCAAACTATTAATGAAAGTCTACAATACAGTATGCGTCGAAAAATCTTATTTTTATATCAAATGCGATAATTAAGCGCGCACGCATAATAGTATTTACAATTAAAATATAATTTCATTGAATTCGACGAAAATCGACATTACAAAATTTCACATGAATCTGCTGTTAATGTATCACAAGTTTGTCGTTCTGATTGCGAACCCGTATTTTCCCGAGTAAGCCTCTTGCTATGATAAGAGGGTCGAAGCTACCCGCCATACTGGGACAAAGGATTTCACAACATCCAGCGTTCTATATTAATAAGCATCTGGCAATGAAATCTTAATTATAAAATGACTGCCGTCGATCATAGGATCAGTAGGGCGAACTTTATTGCGCGAGGATAGACATGGACATTCTGATCCGTTAATTACCTCGGCCGACCGTTGAGTCATTTTTATCTGAGTTTATAACACTTTGGTGAAGTCACCACGAGAAGCCCGACTGTAATTACCAAGTTTCGGGATTGAAAGAGTTGAACTGGAAGCGCGTGCGCGCGCGGAAACGAGCAATATCGTTGAAAGAACCTTTCTTCCTTCGAGATGTAACTTGAATGGGCCCACTGTTCTTGCCAAGTACTAGCATTTCAAGGATTTCGTAGAAATGAGATAATTTCGATAATAAAAATAATCTTATGATTTTTATGACAGATTTAATTATATTTTCATCTTTGTCTGAATCAAACGCGCAGTTAATATAAAATATATGTGGCGGCATTGCTACAAAATTGACATAAAAATATTTTGCCAATAAAATATCAATAAATTATTGCGTCATGAATTCTCCAAGTTTGTAAATTAGATGCTTATTGAGTTGGGATAAATCCATTAGTGACTCTTTCTTTTTATCGGGAAAGTTCGAACGAGAAAATACTAATGGCATTCTTGCATTTTGAACTCATTTTGTATTTACGTTAATGGACTGCGACTCAATGATTAACGTTTTGATCTCGGCGATTTGATCTCGTCGAGGCGCAATCCGGAGATTAGTAAAAAGTACACGCGTCCAGTCAGCCGAGTTTCGAGCGCGATTTCACTTCGGACTCGTCGAACGACGAAATCTCGTTACGTACCTCGTTGCCTTGCCGTTCCCCCTGGGGACGCGGAATTTTTCAATTTCCTGTCGCCCCCGCGATCTCTCGATGCTCGTATTTCGCGAGTCTCGAGATACTGGACTCATTTCCGAGTTCCCGATGCGCGCGCTCGCACTGATAAAAGTTGCTCGCATTTAGACGATTTATGAAACTTTCGCGCTTCCGGACAGCGCAGTACGCGTACGATGATATCAATTTTCACGGCCGGTCAGTTCTCGCGAAATCTCGACAAGGGTACCGTTGTTATTCTACCCATGACGATGCGAAAACTGAATTCATAACGCGACCGCGTTATGAATTGTTATATTGCGAACACGTTTACCTATAGAATAGCGGTATAAATGACTGGAAACGCATTTAGATTTCCATCTTCGAGCTTCGCGATGGTTGTCCGGATTGTCGAGACAATATGATTTTACTCAGTGAATCAATTGAACGTAATTTGACCGCTTTTGCAGTTTGCAGAAACACGCTCTGCGGTAAAAGCCGCGTGACATTTATCGTATTAATTTATATCAGCGAATGGAATTGAAGCGGGGCAATATGTTATTAATATACATAAAATAACCTATATGCGTAAATACAGGTGTTATCGATTTGCTGCGACATTCGCTCATCTTCTAAAATGTACACGTTAAATTTTCTCGACTCTTTAAATTTAAATTTCTGGCAATAAATACTAAGTGGAGATTTACATCGAAATAAGTAGATTTGATTTTATTATTATTGCAATTTGTAAAATGTTTGCTGTTTTGTAAGTAGTTTTTGAGCAGTGGATAATTTTATCTTTGCAAACTTCAAAACGATCATGTTTCAGTTAGAGGTTCATTTAGGTTCCAGACACAGTTCCGTCAAAATTAAAAATATCTGGTTTATTGTGCGGGAGTTCGGAGCATAAATATGACGGCACACGTGGAAGGGATATCAAATGACATGAGGAGATACTAAAATTGTACATTATCGTAAAATTGTATACTTTTATTTTGACTTTAAACTTTTCATGCATATTTACAGAATATTCATAATAAATACATTTTATGACAAAGATTATGGAATAAATCGTGAAGATGATAGAAATTAAACTGCATGGAGAAAATAAAATGCTAAAAATAAATCGCCAGAGGACGATTGCAATTTAGAAACGTTTTTATAGTCACTAAAAAGCCTGATGGCGCATAAAATTTCTCTCAGAATCTTGGATACGCATGTAGATAAACACAGTTTAACGATCGTTAAATGTTGTAAGCATAGAGCACATTTATCGCACGTAACGCCGTACATCCTTGCAGTATTTTTTTTCGACGGATAAAATCTCCCGGCCCGGTGGAGCGTACGCCAAATTCTCGCGAACCGCTTTAATTTCTCGGCTGTGTATTTTTCGACGAAAATAGCGGCGCTTTGCGGAAAGGAAGCGGCGCGGTCGCTATCAAGCTCCACGTGCGTGCGAAAATTTACGTGCGGAGGTAGATAGTTGAAGGTCGAAACGCGTTCACACACACAGTGCCTGACAAAATAGACTGAATTCCCTTTGAAATCGTCATTTGTGGACAGGTAAACACGAGTACTCTCTGTGATCATTCGACCATGACGTTTCATCGAGGCAGAACGCTTGCCGATCGTTATCACGTAACGTAGATCGGTTCGCTCTGATTCACAGATGGGTTCCTTATCGTTATAATACCGCTGCCGTGCGAGATACAGATCGCTCAACGAGAATATTCAGCGGGCGTAAGTTCGTGAACATGAGCTGTCTGATGTGGCAAATAACGTAGAATTTTTTGGTCGCGTCTCGCAAAGGATAATCTATTCATTTATCTGACCTATCCGCCGTAATAGTAATTAATACAATTAACCGAGACGCTTATCGCGAGATAAATCATTATCGGATATGTTCATACCGGTTTCTGAAGATCGCAACGAGACGTATTGATTTAAGCGGATGGATTTGCCGTGCCAAAAGAGAGACACACGCGAAGCCGCTTACGTAACGTCTCGTTACGTGACGGAAGAGCCGATCGATGTCGACGATCGATGGCGGATGTAATTACCACGTAGACCTTAGCGACTTTTATGCTCCATCGTGTACATGTATTGTATATTGACTACTAGCTGCTATATAAGATTGCAATGCTACGCCAGGCACTCCCATCAAATGGGCGATTTCCTTCGGGCGGCTAGATGCCGATCTCAGGAGGACAAGGCCCATTATTGACGACGGTTTGCCACAAGGGCCCAAGTGGTCCGAGTGGTGTGAACGCGCTCTGCTGAATGACGCGTCCGTCCCGACCGGGAAGAGGCTCTTTAGAAACGATCCACTGGCAACGGGCCATCCATTAACGCGAATTAGAGTATTTAACTCGGCGAGCGAGGGGAATGAGGAAGAGAGTGATCGCGCGAGAAGAAGGCATATAGGAATGAGAATGGAGGCGATCGAACCTGTACCGCATCTTTACGATTGTCATGATTTCGTCGCGAATTAAAATACATTTTTAACGATCGCAAGTTTTTTTTTTACTTACGATAGCTTAATTTTCTTTAGTATACGATACCTATATATATACAAGTGATTAATAAGCATTCGCCTTTCGTATCACATTCAGTTTCTAAGTTTTGATTTGGATAAAATATTTCTACCATGTTTAACTAATAAATTATAAAATAATAGAGTGATGAAAAGATAAGATCTCTTTTTTACAATACTATTATTAATGCCAGTCAACATTAACGATCATATAATAAAAATAATGACAATATCGTTTCAGTGCAAAGTACAACACGGTACAGTAAACGACATCACAGAAGCTAAATGAAACGCGTTATAAAACATTTTTACGATTCCCGTCAATACTCTTTAAAGCTCGCTTGTCAATTCCGGGAAGCGCTACGTAATAAAGACGTATAGTCTTCTCAATAGATTTCTATCCCCGTCAGGCAACCGATCGAAACGATACTTTGGTATCTACGATGTAATCATAGGACGAAAAATCTACTCAAAGTGAAGCGCATAGAGAAGGATATGCCGGATGTGCTTTAAGCTCGACCGGTCGGAAAACCTCCCGCCATTATCCACTTTCTCTCTGTCTCGTTCTATTCTCGCTTCTGCCTTGCTCGTTGTCTCTCTTTCTCTCGCTCTCTCTGTCGAGCTGCGCGTTCGCTATTGATTTCAGGTTTATTCTTGGCGGCTCGTTCGCTTTGCTGGCGTCAAAACATCGAAAGGACGAGGAAGGGTGGCCGCACCACCGGCGCGCGCGTTTCAGATCCTAATACTCAAGGGCGAACCGCTGTCGCGGAAGTTTAAAGGTGCCCCGTGTCGACACACTCGTGAGAACACTCGAGACGAAAACCCGATGGTTAAATTACGAGTACTCCCCTCGTGCAGTGTGCGTTTGTGTGCGCGTGTGTATCTGCCGCTGAAATTATTGCTCGCTTTCTGGATATGACGTAATGGTAGTTGCTCCGCTCTGCGGAAAAGCACCGTGAACCGCAGTGAGTAACATCTTTATGGAAGATATACTTTCATAGATTCCTGTTCGGCATACCGTTATGCCGTTTATAAACTTTTGATTATATCTTAGGTTTTTTTATTGTTATATTCGATTGCATCTGGACTATTTTATTTGGGATAGGTAACTATATAGGCTGTTTTTTCTGCACAGAAAAAAATAGACAGCCAAGTTATAGCTTGCTAATGCAGGTTTAATATTTATAACTTGGCAGATTTGATAGTGTAGCAAAGAAAATATGCTCATAACTGCTTTTAGACATATTTTCTTTGTTATTCTATCAAATCTGCTTAATTATAAATGTTAAACTTGCCTTAAGCAAACCATAACTTGGCTGTATCAACTAAACTATTTTTTTCCATGTGTAAATTATAGTTCTGTAAATTATAATGTTAAATAATAAGTCTAATTATAGTGGGGGAAGAAAATCTAGGTAGTTACCATTCATTTAAGTATACATAAATACGAGGGAAAGTTAAAACACACTCTGTAGATAGAAAGTATTTTAGATGCGTTCACGCAAGTCAGCGTGAGACAGCACGATCTTTGATTCCTGGTTTATCAGCTCTCCTTTTTTAAGCACGTGTATTTTTTTTAGGACATTAGCTGGATTATAAATTGAAACGTGTTATCTTGTAGTTTTTTCTTCCTCCTAGTTTCATTTCTTAATTTATGCAAATAATATGAATTGATGTAAAATTACCTTAATCAAAATTGCATTTATCTTTTGGTATTAACTTTTATTAATATATGATAATCGAAGGAGGTAGTGCATACTTCTTGGGAAATATAATAGTATTGTTCCTTTCTCCGCCGTGGAGGGGGGATATGTCTTTCTTGATTTTTTCGTAGCGAACATCGTTGGCATAGTATTGCGATGCCCGCTTTTGCATTTTAAACGCGATGCTGATGCATCCTGATACAACTACGAATAGCAATGCGCAAATAAGCTGTTTCCCGACCCACGCCATTACCTCGAACACAGCACGGAATTACAAACATATCCATTATTTTGTAGCTATTCTGTAAAATTGCAGTAGTATCATTTCCATATTTGATATTACGCGAAAATGGCTTAATTCGCGAAACAGCAGTTTCACGCGAATTAAGTTTAAAATGCGATGTTTTATGTTGCTGACCTAGTTATATATTTTTTTAATTAAGCGGATTAATTCATTCTTTCCTCATAATACCGTCCGCATTTGTCATACTTTCATTAAGTTACAGAATTGAGGAATTTTTACTGTGCGAAACGCTGTGTGAAACTTCGCGCGACGATGAAACGGCATTTATGCAATCCATTTCGATCCGCGCATCTCCTCGCGGATCCGCGCGAAACAGCCTCCTCCCGTAGCTATCGGGTCCGCTTTTTCTACTGCCAATTCCGATAACGTTGATTCACCATGCAGATCGACAAGCTAGTTCCCTGGTTTGCCGGTTATTCGCCTCCCAACCCCCCAATTTTAGTCGATAAGACAGGCACTGTGCATGCGAAAAGTGCCATTTTGTTTGGTCGATGGCACTCTCAAAATAGGTCGTTGGTCTGATATAGTATTCGCACGAATCGATTTGAACCAGAGAGGCCGATACATTGAGATAACTCGGATTTCGTAGCTCGTACTGACTTAGCTTTTCGTAACATGAAATGCAACATTGAGCTAGTGAGCCGCACGAGTACTTCAGGCTGTAACGATCATCCTTGCCAATCCTGTGGTGTACAGAGTCCCGAAAATCAAAGGACAAACTGTACCAAGTAATATGATCTCATTTACTTGGAATTCTATTTCCTCGCGCCTTCGATTAAATATATATTTAGAGAGCTAAATTATTTTTTAAGGTACTTTTTAGCCCCTCAAATTCTGCATTATTTTTACATTTCTAAAAATTAAAATTTACTATATTTAGAACTTTTTGTATGTAATCAATACGTTATTTAAAATTGAAATGATTTTACATGCTATATAAATTTTTTTATAAAACGTTTAATCTCAATTTTACAGTCCAAATTTAGTTCAATTTCAAATTTTACATCTTACGCATCACTTCCAGACAAAGTTCAAAATTGAATAATGGCTCAGAGGATTAAATTAGAATTAATGATCGTTGTATTAGTCGTGTGAATCCAACAAGAAGATGAATCGGCAATTCGTACAACCGTTTGAATAATCATTTGCCTCGAATATCCAATTAAGCAATGCGAGTGCGTCGCACAGCCACGCAGAAACGGCATGAGAGCGCCGTGCATTTCGTCATTCATTCTCTACGCCCGAGGTAGCTGATCGAATTAGCATGGGGGGGTCATTAAAATTTTTTTTCATTACGTTCCTCGGGCTTGCGCACGCGATCGCCGTAAGGCCCAGCTAGCCATGGCGACACGCTCTGCTGATGCCGAAGGGGAAGCATGCTCTGAATGGTCCCTTGTATGTACTTCCCGCACGCGGGAAGCCTTGTTCTGTTCGCGATCATAAAAAAAGAGGGAAGAAGAAGGAGCAGACGATAAAGAACTGTTAGACTGTCGTTGACTGAGCGAGAACGAACCATCCACCAAAGTGGGATTGAGAATTTTATCCCGGAAAGGCATATGCGAGTAACAGTTGTCCTTTGAGATGTCAAAGAAACTTCATTTTTTTTCTGCAATATCCGCGATACTTGCAGCATTAAAAATCTCTGTGATATTTAAAGAAGGAAATTTTTTTAAAATTATTGTAAATAAGTGTATTTTAAATTTGGTCGTGTTACATGGTAATTCCATTATCCACAAACACGGGTAATTTTAGCGCGATATTTTATTCAAATATGCAACAGAGAGAAACTTCCTTCCAACTTCGCCTATGAACGTGACTTAAATTTGATTCGATTTAACGTGACCCGAGTTTAATTTTAACATACCGCACACTCGAACTTCCGGCAGCTATTGCGACATACGAAGAAATACGTTCGACTATATAGTGAAGTCAAAACTCTTGCCAGGATTCTCTCTTGCTTATCCGCGATCGCGCCTGTCCTGCGTAAATTAGAAAAAATCAATTAGCGGAACAGCTAGCGGTCGGGAAGTTAAGTCCATATTTCTTCGTACTCGTCGACTAGAGAGATTAATGCGTTTTTAATCCTTGCCGGGGTCCTTTATCTTCGTGATCAGGACGAAGAGCCGTGGCTTTCCGAGCCAATCGGAAGACACATTTTCCGTGCCAGCAAGAGAAAATTAGGTCGATACGGGATCACGTTTTCCAGTGTGTGCGCTCTCCTTTTTCTTATCCATCCTGTCCCTTTCGTTGATTAAGCTACGCCCGCGGAATAGAGAGCCAGTAGAAGGGGAACGTGATGTGTAGAGTCAGAAGCGACTTTCCTCGACCTCACTCAAACTTAGTTTTAGTTCTCATTCGCCGCGAGGCTTTTCTAAAGGGATCCCTTCACACGTGAAATACACTGCTCCGCGCATCCTTTCATTGATTGTCTTCTGTGAACAATATACACTTCCTCGCGGATTACTTCTCTTCTTTCTTACTCGTCGTTGTGCCTATTCTTCGTTAGATTTTTTTTGTTAATGTAGCCGATCGTGATTAGACTTCCGAAACTTTGTTCTAACAGTTTCTTTCGCGATTTTGTTAGAATTTTTTGTTAGAATTTTATTTGCCCCGTGTATGAGTACAAATTAGTACAAATTAGTACAAATTAGTACAAAAAAATGTACTAAATAATCCGATCGTTCCGGTTTGATTTTGCTGATTTGGTCCTGCCAGCTTAATAGAGCTATCCGTAATTTTCTCTTGGTTGAAAAAAAATTGACTTTGTGTTACAAAATTTAAAAGGACGATTTGATATTTCAGCTCAGTTGTACAATTTCAGCTACAAATGGAATTGCGACAAATTTTGCGAAACCGGTTTTCAAACAAGACATTCTGAAATAATAAAAGTAGACATGAAATCTACGATATAAAAATGAAATTAGATTTATTGTATTAATATTGACAAATGTGGATTATATATTAAATATTAAAATATCGGTTATACATATAAAAGAGAAAGAGATATAATATTCTGCACACATGCATACATACATTTATGATATATTATGTATTTCTCGTTGCTTTTAAATGGAGTTCAGCATTATAAAATGATAAATCACACTTCTATTCTTATGCATCACATTGCTTCTGACATTTTCATATAAACGACAGCTGCTAATTTATCACAGACTGATGCTATCGTAATCAGACGTGAGGAATCATTTGGATCGCAGCACTTTGTTGGTGTCGGATCTTCTGTAATTGCTGAGACCTTCATTTCTCAGACTTAACAAAGAGCAAGGAGCTCTTCCTTGCGTAGCTTCATCTCCGTTCGTGCGCGCGGCCGGTCCGTATCGGCGAAATCCGGTCTAAATCGAGTTTTCAGAAAAATGTTCAAGGTAGGAATAACAAATGGCTCTTTGCTCTCTTTCTCATGGCGGAGCGAGGTCGAGGGGTGGCGTTCAGAAATAATCTGGAGAGAAGGGAGAACTGGACAAACCATCTGTAACCTGCCACGCGCGGAGATTGTGGATGGCTGCCGGCCCGGGGGCGAACCATAAATTATAGTTACCCTCTGCTGTCCATAGTAAATCGTTTGCCATCCCGCGGATCCTTCTCCACCTTTTATGTTCTATAAAATTGTCTCTCTTTACTTAAACTCTTTGGCCTTGCAGAAACTAAAACGTCTGGTCGAACATTGATGATTTTTCGTATGCGCTTAGCTGCCGAAAAGAATATTGTTTCTTAACCCGTTTAATTAACAATCATTCTTACATAATATAGAATTTAATAACTTTTATTATATGAATGAAGAAAAATGATCTTAAAGTGTAAGAATTGTAAACGTATAACAAATTTATATTTTATGGTTATAATTTTATAAACACACACAACGAAGTGTTTTATCATAATTTTATCTCTTACATATTTTAAATACGTTTTAAATACTTAATATTTTAAATTATAACGATGGTAAACAATAATTAATTTATATCCAACTTACATATTTATCTGATATTGAATATTTTATTATTTGCTATTGCAATTTCAATATCTACAAGTGTATAATTTTTTAAATTAACAAATTATTGATTCAAGTTCTTAATTCAAGATTCATCACTAAGAGGAGGATATTTTCTGTCTGGAATATTTGTGAATCTTATAAAGAGAACCAAGTTAGTCTCCGACTTTGGAATTAGCTTCCTTATACTTTTTGGATAAAAATGTCATCTTTACCGTGAACTAGGTTCGCGTTGAGGTATTATTCAACCAATCGTAGCTCGCCACGACATTCCGATGGAACATTGCCAGAAATCTTTCTACTAGTACGATTGCCTGCGGTCACGGTGAATAGTCCGCCACCGCACGAAAAATTGGCAATGCCATTTTCGCCATTATCCTTCATCTCTAACGATCTCAGAGAGACCAGAAAAACTGAACCAAATGTTGGGATAGGAGAAATATTTCTCTTCCTTCCTCTTACGAATGAAAAACGAGAGGATGCTCGAATATTAATGGAAGTTAATAAATAAAGTATATTTCTGGTGCTGTCTACTTATCTTCATTTTAAATTGCTATAAATCATAAATAGCATGCTGCTTATTAAAACTTATAGGTTTAATCAAAAGATTAATAATCTCTTTAAATCTTGTCAAATTAGATCGCGATAATGTGAAATAATTATATGATAAATCTAGACGGGATATAATAATAAATATTAAACTCTCATACCAGGAAGTCTCAATTAGTAACCGTCAATTCCCATTTCTCAACTTGAAGTTTCGCAACTTACATTAATATTGATCTGTATAATTAATTTAGTAATTTACTAACAAAAATAATAATAAGAAATGTAAATTAATCAGGTCACGTTATGTATATTAGCCTCCCAAGTCTATAGAAAAGATCTTATATAAAATGTCCTAGATTTTTAAACTACTAAATTATATTTGTCAGTATTAATACCCCTTACTTTACCCTCATCCTTAAGATCGCAATAATTGAGCATCTAAACTCATAAGAAATTGTATTTTCTTTCAGCATATGGTGCAGACAGGGATGGCTGCGCCCTATGGTGGGGGTGTCTTCCCTCCTCCGGTAAACGGGGTCGCGGGTGTCGTGGGGGCGGCCGGTGCAGCCGGTGACGTTAAGCCACCGCCACCAGTGACGGTGAAGGAGGAGAACGCCGGTGCGCCCCAGCAACCACCCCCGACCGGCGGGCCCCAGGTGCCGCCTGCGGCGGGCGCACCCCATCCCGCCGCCCCCGGTGCGCCGACCGCGGCCAGCTTCAGTCCGCCTCCACCTCCGAATGGGGTCGATCAACAGGCCATCGTAAGTTTCTGACTCTTAATTAACATGACTGCGTTGAATCGGTCGATGAGCACTTCAATTATCACTTGTATCACAAAACTATAATGATAATGATTAGGAGTTGTGCATTTTCCCTTTACACAGAATGTATCGTACTGCATCGGAATTAGTTATTGATTACTATAACATAGATTAAATTATGCGATTTTTTAAATTATGCTTAAAATTATCTTTAAAATTATCTTTAAACAATACGAAACGTTTTTGGCACTTTAAAGTGACAAAGTAATCGTAGAAAATTCAACATCGATGTCGAGACATATTCCGAGCAATTCTGAACATTATACGGACATTCCGCATAAAAGGGGAATTCCCTTAGGACCGTCTCTCTTCGTGAACAAATAATGTAATGCGTCTCGCGACGAGAGGTCAAGGCGACACGTTATTGGCTGTTCAAACCGGTGCGGTGCACCAAAACCGCAAGCGCAGGAGTCTGTTAGAGTAACTAATCCTTTCTTTGAATGTTCTCGTGACACGCAAAATTGCACGTTACGTTCCTGCGAAGTAGCCCCTCGCGAGTCATGTGGAGCACTTTCGAGATTCTAGTGTGCATTCCGTTACCGGAGAACCGAACTTCTCCTCGAACCGTGTCTCCCTGCCTACCTTCGTCTTGTTTCCCGACGCGTCCGAAGGCGCGGCCGTCATCCCGTCACGTAGTTGCGGTCGCGGTCAATGATTCTGGACACGTATGAATGGAGAGGAGACATCGTCGCATCAGAGGCGACGAGTGAATTCCACGAAGGGAGAGCTCCTTGTAATTCATAACGGAGTGCGTGGTAGGCGGAAAGGGTTACTTACTGATTGAATAAAAGAATTTCCTCTCTTGATAAGGCATTATGTATCTTGTCTGCGATATAAACTTCCATTTGTGGCGAACTAACGCGCGAGGAAAAACGACAATTAACATTAATGTTCGTTAATATTTATATTAATGTGAGAGTAGTAAGGGAAAAATATTAATTCTTGTAGGTATATTATGACGATAAAAATAATAACTTTAGAAATGAGTTTACTTAGTGCGTAAACGGATCATTCGCCTCTAAAGTCTCTATTTTAAAGAATTTATTCAAACTGACTTTCGCTAATGCAATTCGGCAAGTTCAAAAATGGTAGTTTTATCTTGTGTAATATGATTCATTGCCTAATCGAATCAACGAAGTCCATTAAATCCAGACGATTTTTAAATAGCCTAATTCCAGAAGTAGTAATTTCATTACTACGTCCGGAGCATTAAAACTGTATGCGTTTTAAAAATTTAATCTTTTGTTAGAATTTAATCGATGATCGCATGATGTAATTGAAGGTACGCAGACGTCACGGTGGATATAGAAATGCTTTATCTAGCATCATAAGACTCCTAACGATCTCTCTTTTGCTTGGCCCACAATCTACAAAAAAAAGCAACCGCAAGTTTATTGCATTATTCCCCGGATGGTTGTCGGGGCGTGTCAGATTAACTTTAGAAATTATTAATTACACTTTCTTGCGTCACTTTATGTCCAATTCTATGTTTGCAATGTACTGCCACGTGACTGGCATCCGAAATGGAGGAATCTTTTGAAAACGTTTACGAATTTGTATTCTTCGGTTGTTCCTTGAATTCTCGTAGGGAATATTTTTGTCCACTATCCCCTTGTCTACAATGCGCATTTAAGGCGTTAAGACTTAAGAAATTGACCAATCGCAGTCGTTTATTCTCTTCATATACGACTGTGATTGGTCAACTTCTTAAATTTTAACGCCTTAAATACTCATTGTAGACAAGGGGTATGCTTGATCTCTAAATCTAAGTAAATCTATCGTTTGCAAGATATGACGTTAACTTTATAAATCTTTCATCTGTTGCATCTCCGTAAGAATAAAATAATGAATATCTCAGGTTGAATTAACTGTAATTAAGTTTACCTAAAAATAAGATCCACGAGAAATGTGAAGTGTATATATAATGAAATAGTAATGAAATAATTTTATTTAGATTTTCACGTTTCAGCTTATTTCCAAGAAATAATCTTTTTAGGTCCTCTCTCTCTCTCTCTCTCTCTCTCTCTCTCTCTCTCTCTCTCTCTCTCTCTCTCTCTCTCACTCACTCATCTCTGTCTCTCGCAATAAATTTTAAAATCAATACAAGATTCCAAATTTCCAGAGCCATCTTTCTCAAAATGCCGCTATATTCATACACTTGTTTTTAGTGTAAACCCTTTTAGTGCCAATTGATCCGTTTATAACAAGAGCTAAACGGTTCATCGGTAATTGCATTTTAATAATCAAACGTACCGGAGTCTCAATCCCCCTTTGTTTGAAATAGGTTGGCGGTCCTCGGGGAGGACACCGGTCGTCCGTGTGATAGATACGCGATTACGAGATATAATCCGGTGCCATTAATTCCCTTGAAATTCATACGCCGCATCGACGGTGCGTGGAAACTCGAGGCTACAATGCGTTCTCGCCGTCGGGCGACTCTCCGATTCATTACCATCGGAGACGCCGCAACCAGGTTTCCTCCCCTGATTTACGACCACCGGTTAGAACGCGGCACCGCGAGGATAACGACGATCGCGTTTTAATGCTAAATAAATATCGGGGAAAGGTCGGGTCTCCGGCGACGACGATAATTGATTTCATGCTCGACCGCGGCTCGAAATGCAAAGCACCTTTGTATCGACGTGATATCGCGCGCACAACGAATGCAGCAAAAGTAATGTTTATAAATCCCCTTTAATTCATCGCGTTAGTACAGATCACACTATTTCCTTGATTCCACGCGCGTTATATTTTAGGTCCGACACGGCGTGCGGTTTTCGTTCATTTCCCGTGAAATCGAGAACGCAATATGTCTGCGCGAGAATCGAGAAATACATTATCATTCGCGGGAATTGGATTAGAGCTCGATATTCATAACGGCTAAATAATCTCCAGTCTCGAGTTACTCTACGATTATTCGTGACATTAATGCTTCGTTTCGTATTCGCAATGATGTTCCATGCTGTCTGCAATAGCGATACATCTGGGATGTATCATAAATTGGAATGAAATTGCTTCAACGTTAAACTCGCTTCGTAGTAAAATTCATCAAATGATTTCCATTATATGTATATACATATATCAGTGCAAAGCTGAAAATACCGCACCAGAAAAAAATTACACTTCTCTTCTTTTGTCACGAACGAGGTATTGTGTCCGCGCCAAATTGAGAGGGAAAAATCGGTAAATCGGTTCACTGGAAAAAAAAGAAGGGAAAAAGATAAAAAAAAGAAGTAATATCCGACATCGATTGCGTTATCAAAAATTCGTTATTTCATCGCAGAAACGTTACGTCCATTTCACGATCGTGTAATACAAACTCGAGCGTAATACCGCGCTTCGTCAAGGTTTGACGAAACCATCCCTCTCCTCCCAGAAGCAAGTTCAGGTTGTTTGCGTTCGATTAAACGCAGAGCAAGATTGATAATGATCTCGCGCACAGTTTGATGGCGAGCGAACAATTCGTGAACAATGTCGCGCTAGTTCCGGTCGTGGCCGCTTTGTCCCGCGGTAAATACGTCTGGTCAATTAACCGGGCCTGGTTAGTCATCGAGTCGAAAAGCGCACGTCGTCCGCACAGTTCGTTCGGCCGCAGCTTCATGCACGCGAGATCACCTGGGACATAGGAGTCTGCCATGCATTTCCTCTTCCTCCTCCTCCTACACACCACCGCCATCACCACTACTACTATCCACCTCCTCTGCTTCCTTCTATAGTTTCATTCCGAACGGATGGCAGCCCGACCGTGTTGTTCGCCCCGGTGCGACAACACATATATTATATTGCGCGGAATTACGGAACGTTATGCTCGAGTCATGCACATACGGCCGATCATGCGAACAATTTGCCGTACATAAATTTTTGCTTCGAATAAATCACAACTGTGATTTATACAGGGAAGAGATGCGCATTCTAAAATCGCGACAATTCTGAAAGAATAAATTACGTAATTTAAAAATTTTCTAGTTTTTCGTTCGTTAGTTAGGAATTATATTTAATATTTAATTTCATGATATAACTTACACGGAGAAAATTTTATATTAAAAATTACTATGTATGGCAGTAGCCGTGGACCATGCTGGAATTATAAAAATTTTTACTATATGTTTTCACAAAAGAGTTTAATAATTATTAATATAATAACATAGTAAAAATTTTTATAATTCCAGCAATGGTCCACGGCTACTGCCATACATAGTAATTTTTAATATAAAATTTTCTCCGTGTACGATTTATATATTTTTAGCTGTGAACATATGCTATTACAAAACGGCCCAAGAATGGATGATTTTTTAAATGAATTTTTTACCTCATTAGTAGTTTCCCCTCAGTTCTCTTTATAATGTTACATAATCCGGGATTCGCCGACAATAGAACATCGCACGTAATATAACGCACGTAGTATCCATATATTTCATATACTGCGCACACGGTGCGTGCATTCCTAGTTATCTGGCGGCAAACAGACGCGCAATGGTATATTCGAGTTTCCCAGCATTAGGCGAAATTCCGTTGTCCCCTTTCAAGTTAACTCGCTTGAGACAGTACTCGTTTTAACAATCTGCCGTTTGAATAGTTCCATGCGAAAACTGCCATAAAGACGTACTATGAAGGAAATAATCCGATTTAACATTATTTTATGCCATTGCTTATTTGAGCTAGCGGAATTATTTAAACACAAACGAAAAGCATTTCAGCTCGCAATTATTCGAAATTTATAGATTTATTATTAATTATTTCTAACTTTACGTGAGAATATGTTGTGTATTTTACTCTCTTATTCTTCTTTCCTTAAATAAATGTTACGTTGTCATCGAGTAAAAATTTCATTAAAATAGACAAAAATTATTTTTAGTCAGATGAAACATATACTTCTGCGACCATTATACTGATTGCTTCGGTCTACTACAGGCTTTAGCTTGTAAGTACTTCCTTTCGTGTACTTCGTATTAAGGAAGTAGCGACTTCAAATTGGTCGAGGGAATCAGTAGATAGCAATAAGCGTGAGATTCTTGAGACATTCTGAATATAGTCTGAAATGTCGTAAAGGATAGAAATTTCTTTGGCCGTATGTTTCTTCGCTCGCTGAAAGCATCCGTAGTATTCGGCGGTATTCGTTAGTCGCGAAAAGTCGAAACCGCTTTGCTGGAAACGCTAAAGAGAGACTCGCCATTCGTCGAGTTCACCGGCGCGAAACTTCGCAATATGCGCTCGCGCAGGGGTTCGGAAAATTTGCCTGCCTCTCTTTTCTTCCACAACCCGTCGCTAATGAATATAAAGTTGTGGCCGCCGTCTGGAACTTTCTGAAATTGCCAAGCAGCGACGAATTACCGTCCCGCCTGTATTCAGCGAAAGGAAAATGTCGGCACAGGCCGTTGCGCGTTGTTTTATTGTTTTCCGTCGCATTGCGCTGAGACCATCCTGCCTGAGCAGTAGGCTCTTTGTAGCAGTAAACGCTTTTCTTGATCGCTCTTTGATTACTTAAGTTTCTTTGCTTACGAAAGATTGGAACTTCGCAAAACTCGGAAATTACTAAGATATTACTGCGAGTTGTCGCCCTTCAACTTGAAATTACGAAAATCATGACCTTTATGATCTGCACTGATGTTCTGCAACAAATATTTCTTTTTCTCGTAAAGTTACAGTTTTATGAATGTCGCGAAAGATGCGTTTCAGTTTTTTTTATTCGAAATATTTTGTATTGTTACAAAGACATACTTTATACAAAGATCTCTTTAATCGTGAAACTTTAGTTCGTAGCTTAACGAATCCGTTACAAATCAATTCTTCGAACAATAAATGCATTGTTCGCGTAACAAAAGAAATGAAACATAATTTGTAAAGTATCGGTATTTTTTTCAGGTAGTCGTAGTTTTATCTATTCCTTTTTGTGAATCTTTTTGTTGATCCTTTAAGGCAAGCGGGGGAGGAAAAGGGGCAAACAAATGGCTCGGAGTTTTGGGGCGAACGGCTATAAATCCTTGCCTTGGGAACGACACGTCTCTATTATTCATGCCGGACTAAAAGCTTCTCGAACAGTACAGAATTTGCGAGCGTTTCCCCGCTTGATGACATTATCCGTCTTCTGCGGTTTGCATAATTTGTCGGATTTATCTCGCGTAACTTCACGCGCGTACCTTCATGCAGTGATTTTGTGTGCGCCTAATCTGATTTGCACAAAGTTTATCCCATATACAGAAAATACACTCTGCATATATGATATGACAAACAATCGTAATAAAGGTTCATCTTGCTTGCGATATTTTCCGACGCGCGATATTCGATCTTTTTCTTAATGTGATTTTTATGAAGATCTACAATAATATAAAAACAATAATTGTTGGTACAATATTGTGATGGAAAAGGAATTGGTACTATCGATTAGTAAACACAGAAAGGATCTAATTATATAACATGCACTATAATTGTATACATAATTTTTTGTATATATTGAATATTTTTCGTAATTATAAAAATAATTACGGTAATGTTTTGCTAAAGAGTTATTCGTGAAAGATAAATTATGAAACGATCTGATCGGAACTCGAAGATAGCATTTTTAAAGCCTTCTTTCGCACTCTTTTAGATTGCGAAAGATACGATAAATTATGGATGTTGTTATCGCGTAGCAATTATACTAACAATCGTCTTCCTCTGTTCTTTCATTTGCATTTATATTTGAATAATATTTCATTATACTCCACGTTTGCATTTCTACTCGCAAATAAATTTTTTGTTTCTAACAAGCCAAAATTAAATTAAAGCAGAGGAAGTTACGAATAAAATATACTTTTTTCAACACATGAATTCCGCGTGGAGCACGTATCGCTTGAATTTGTTCAACGGTTTCGCCATTGTGGTAAACTTGTCAGCCATTCGCCCGAAGCAACGGGCGATGCTATACCGAAAGTTGCGGGAATAAATGTTCGCATCAATTGGCATCCGAGTGTACTTCGCGCATCTCCGCCGTGGACGATGCACGCTGCCGGAATATCAAGCAGTTCGTTTGGATGCCGATTTCCGGGACGAATAGAAGCGTAGCTAACGAGGATGACTCAGGAGATTCCTTGATGAGATGCGAACGGAACTTGAAAAAATTCAATTTGCCAGTTTCATGGTGAGATTTGCCTAATTTAGGACAGAGATTTTCGTAGTTGTATGTAAATTAAGTTCGAGAGAAAATGCAAATAGTTAGATAAATAAAAATAAATTTATTTATCGAGGTCGTTTTTCGTATTCCATTAATATTCAGGTTGCGTAACGGACGAAGTATCTACAGACTATTACAAAGATTATTTTAAAATAGTAATCTCCTTTGCAATTTCGGTTTCCTTTGTTCTTGTAATAAATCTTACGAATTCCAGTCTTCTAATCCGATTAAATTTCTGTACGTATAATAACTATAAACAATGTTTCTTTTGAAAGTATAATTAGTATAACGGAGTATAATAAATAGATCAAGAGATATAAGTAATCGCGAATGTGAAAATCTTTAATTTCTATTATTTTCTATTGTTTATAAATCTTTCTCATTTAAATTTTAAATCTTGTTGAGATCCGAAGTCTTGTTACGGCTCAAAAACGAGAAATGAAATTAACGGAATGCCTTTACGACAACGTAATCATGCTTTTTGCTAATGAGTGAATAGGTCGAAGTGTTGGGAAAAATAATGCTCTCGAATACCAATATCCGCAAAGTCAAGAGAGGAAATATGCGGACGCGATTTCGATTATTTCGTGCTACGAACGTCATTCGCCAAATAGGAATAATTTCATTCAATTGAAGCGGTTATAGTTCCCAGTGAAAGCAAAGAGACATTCTCATTTCTTTTGATATGTCACGCGAAATATTTTATTAGGAAAAAGCATTAGAATCAATTTTTTCGATAATTCTACACGATTATACGCTTGATGAATTTTCATTCACGATTATTGCTAAAATTGTCATATTAATTAATGAAATAATAATTTAAGAATATAGGGAAATAAAAATTTTGAAATGGATAAATAATAGATAATAAACTAGAAGAAAAAAATATATACTATTTTGTGTTTTAGTTATTAACGTTTGTGCTTTGACTTAAAATATTTTTCTCTATAAAATTATAGTATCATCATAATTGAATAATAAATTTGCACTTAATTTGTCTTTTATGAAAATATTATTTTATTAGTACATAAATTATACGTTTTATAATTGTTTTAAAAAGCTTTGAGCCGCCAGCACAGTGCGTTACATCTTCTTTTTAAAAGAACGAAAAGGCGTCATGAAATAAAAAGATAATGAAAGTATTCAGCAGAGAATGAAAATGATAAATGGAAAAAGAAATTGTCGAAATTTTTTCGTGAATAATCGCCGACGGCATACGTTAAAAGGACGGACTGGGGGATATATTCGTGGACGGTTTATGTCGTACGAAGGTTGGTGGCTCGCTCTGCTTTCCACTCTGTTAAATTTCCGCCCGCTACCGCGTCAGAAAGGCCGCACTCGCCTCTTTTGTACGCGTAGATTGGGGCAGGAAAAAAAAGTTTCAATCTCCCGCGAAACAAGCTTTCGCCAACGTCATAAAAGTGCGCCCGACAGTATATTGACGCGCTCTCATCGCGACTTGTAATCCGGCGATGATTCACCGATGCGTAACGAGCAATAATATTTCGACCTAACATATTGCATATAACAATTAACAGGGGGAGAGAAAGGAGAAGTATGGAAACAAAATGAATATATTTAACAAAATATTACATTAATTTTTTTGATAATTAAAAGTGAATTAGTTAATAATAAAATTATGCAGTATAATTATAATTATTGGAAATTAGCGTTAAGAGGCTAAATTTTTGGAAAAAATTCGTGTATTTTAATTAAATACACGGTTTATTTAAAAAAAAGTTTGCTCGTTCCTATTGCTTTAATAATTGTGCATATTTATCTACTCAAAGCAAATGGATTACTGGTAAAATAGTGGCTTTATATATTCCCAATATTTCGCAAGTTACCCGAAGTAGCAGCTGTGTCTGACCGCGCATGGTGCGCATTCACTTGCCGGCCGTTAGTAGTGCAGGTATGATAAGGTCGGCCATTTGGCTGACCACTTTCAGATATTACCACTTACAGCTTCCGCCGAGTTCCCGACTTAATACGAACGATCATATTCCCGGCTTATGTTGTACGGTAGCCGTGTACACGTACACTATAAATCATTGTTTACAACCTCCGTTTCGAGAGAGATTGGATGTACTTTAGTAATAATTCCGTATCTTAGGCTCCTCGATTACATGGAGTGTGCGCACGCGTGCGAGAAACACCATACCAAAGTATTATAAAGAAACGATTTACACATTATTTTACCAGGCCGCGAAGCTTCTAGTTTTATATAAAATGGCGAAGGTATAGTTTCTACTTTGTAGAAGTTTCATAATTTTGATGAGAAAATGTGAGCGTCATTGCATAATTTATTATTGTGTCGACGAAAGAGAATTATTAACACACGACACATACAGTTGGCGGTGTGTTGATTTACCATTTCATCGATATAATCAGTCATAGCACCACGCAATGGTAACGTTATACATTATGCATTTATTGCATCAAGTAAGAAGATAATAGAATTTCTTTACCTAGATACATGTGATAGAGATTATGTTTACATGCGACATGTATGGAATTATATATTTTGACACAATAATAATGTATTTTATCACTTTGCATTTAATTTTAAGTCACGGAATGACATAAATGATGCTCGTTTTATACGTTGGTACTAATTACTGTGGCATCGTTATATTAATGGCAATACCACATGCGAAATTAATACCGCTAATACATTCTAGAAAATATCTCAAATGTTCACAACAAATTTTTCCGCTTCACTAATTATATCGTGCTCGAAGTTGTTTATCGTAAATGAAGCAATGTTTCATCATCGCGCGAGCGCAGTCATTACTTCGCTTTGCGTCGTCTACTATGTTGCCGTGCATATTATGTCAGCATACATTACAGTAACTCTACACATACTCCAAAGTATCACGGACTAAAGTTCTCAGCTGCACCGCCGAGTTGTTTGCGCCATTTATTAGTCTCGACGGTCGTTTGCTTCTCCTTTTTATTGATTTCTCTTGCCGTCGCGCATCAGTTATTTTTTATCTATCTCTCATCTATTTTATAACAAATATTCTGAACATTGACATCGGTTTTTTAACTTTTTTGATAGTCTATTTGTTATCGAACTTTCTCACGAAAATTCTTGTATATATGCAGACATATGTGTGTGGACATTATATATGCATATGTAAATGTATATAAATGTGTAAGGTTTAGATTGAAATGCTACTTTTTGCTACCGCTTTGACCATCAAGCCAGATTTTGCGGTTTTTCGTTTCGTCGTGTTATCAGCGGAACAGAGTCTCAAACGTTCGTTTTTCGTTTTCCGACGACAGTCGGAGGTGTTCCAGGCTGCGGTAGTAGCAGCGGCGGCTGCAGCCGCGGGTGGTGGTGGCCAGCAACCCGCACCAACACCAGGCGGTGGCAGTGAGACCAACCCCGAAGGCGGAGTGGAGGCTGCTGCGTTGGTACCTGTCACCTCAGGCGCGACGACACCCGCGACAGCGACACAAGGCACCGACCTCAAAGGTCAACCAAAACGTTTGCATGTCAGCAACATACCTTTTCGCTTCCGAGACCCTGACCTCAGGGCAATGTTCGGGGTAAGTCGTACAATTTCTTCCACTCTGCCCGTTTGCTTTCGTTATTTCGACGTCTCCATATTTGCTTTTATGGGAGATTGTTTGCCTCTCGCTCTTTTGATTGCGATGGCAAGATAAATGATATGTACATTATTACACTTGCTATTTTCTCATCCCCTTTAATAAGAAATAAAGATATTTTTAGCAAATTATATAGAAAATTTCTAGAAACGCATTTTTTTTCGTTTAATGTACACGGATTGTAACAATTGCACGATTTAATTCTATTAAGCTTTAAGTTTTGTGTTATTTTTATAATGGATATTAAATTTTTTCAAAATATTTGTTAAATCTTTAACGATTTTTTAGATATCATTTTTATTTTATTTTTATTTCCAATGAACTATTTTATTAAAAGTTTGAGAGAAAACTTGACAATATCGATTAATATAGTAATATGATTATTGAAGAAGAAAGCTTAATTAAAAGATTAATAAAATGTGGAAAAGTTCTTATATCAGATTTTCTTTTTGAAATTCTATTATATAATTTATATGTCAATGTCAATATATATAATATTAAATATTAAGTTATATTGTTGTAACATTATATTTTTATATTATGTCATTAATCACACACATATTTTAATATTCTGAATTTGGTAAATATTTTCTCTTTTCAGCAATTTGGGCCAATTCTTGACGTGGAAATTATATTTAACGAAAGGGGAAGCAAGGTAAGCTCACGTCGCCCTTAGGCTGCGAACCACCCCTGTCAACCTACCCCCGATAAAACCGATAGTTTTAAGCTAATTTCGTGCCCAACGGAATCCTCGCATCTAGAACGAATGTATTCGTATTTTTTCGTATTTTCTCGTGTATAACTCGTGTGTTAATTAATTCCTGCATAACTGCGTAAAGAGAATTCAGCAAAATATTTGTTTTTTTAATTTGAAATATTTATCTTTCGTGTTATTGATAATTTGAAAAATAAATCGAGATGTTTTTGCATTTACGTGCTTTCGCAACAATTATTTTTGAAATGTTTATTATGCGTTCAATGTTATTTTGTCATTCATCTCTTTTCTCGGGCGACCATTGGCGGCACCACGAAAGCTGGTGCCACGCACGTGACACGATTTTTCTATCGTGTACACGTGACAGTTTCTCCCGTTCATTTATTGGAAAAGTTTTCCGGAGAACGCCGACGAACGTTCCGGATGCGAGGATGTCGCAGGGATCGTAATGATCTTGTTAACGGATGCAGCATCACGAACAGCGGTCTATCGTATATATATATATATATATATATATATGTATCCTCAATACGAGGAGAGGAGGCTGAAGAACTAATATTACATGCCGGAAAAACAGCGATATTCCTTGATGAGAATACGAGAACGTGCTGCTGCAATGTGCTGCTGCAACCGTACCGCGTGTACACGTTTCTTTACAGCGCGATGGCGACATTCCGTTACAAGCTCGCGGTGATCTCAATAAAAAATTTGCGAAGTACGAAGTGCCATTGTCAGTTATCGCTTTTCCATCTTTAATCATCGGTATTACATAATTCTCGACTGTGTTTAGGCTTTTAGACAATTTTCCGAAAATATTTACGAATAACTATTAGGTTCTACTTTAGGTCTAAATAAGTCTTGCATTGTTTTCTTGCGTAATTTTGGCTCACGGTATATGAATACCAATAACTCTTCCATCGAAACAACGGATTTGATTGCGATATTATTTTTTCATATTTCATATTTATGTGACTCTGTTATTTCAATCTCTCTCGGTCGTTTTCATTATTAAAACCAAGTCTCCGATGCTTATTTCCTTTCGAAAAGCCGCGAAAGGCAACTATCGATTCGCGACGGAAGTCAGAAAGCGTCGTGCGAGATTGTAGCCACGATTGTCGGCCGTTTATGCAAATGGCGTCGGGAAAACGGGGGATTTGAAAGAAAAAGGTAACGCTCTCGCGTATATACGGGTTTGTAATGCAAATTACTTTCAATATGGATGACAACGGAGGTCGGGATAAGATCCGCAGTAATACATCGTGCCGACAGCCGGCATCCGGCGAACCGGACGGTGTGCATATTCAGCTTCTGCGTCTAGTACACTCAAGTGCACTTCATCAAGTCGCACCGGTAACCCAGTATCCCAACGTCTGTCGACGTCACGTGTGGCGACCTACTGCTGATTAGATGCACGAGGTCGCGTCTCGAGCCTTGCTAATGTGTCCGGCACTCGGTATATCTCGATTTTAATGTCATCGCTCATCAAATTTTTGAAGCATCTTGATACTTGAAGAATTACTCCCAGAAGAATATCGTTTTCTAATTCGTAAATGATGATTGATTATTCTTTATCGACGTTACGAATCTGAATAAACGCTTCCAATTTTTTATGACTACTTTAAAGGCAACTGAGATCTTCCTTTGTCTTCCATGGAACATACTCGAATTTTTTAAAATGGTTTTTCTAAACTTCTTCAATTAATTCTTAACATCACGAAAGAAAGATGTTCACATCTTGTTCTGTGATATCCAAAAATCGAGAGAGTGCTTTTCAGAGATTTTGCTTTTCGCAAAATTAATATCTTTAATTCACAAATAGAGAAGTTTTTTCTATTGAATAATTATTCCCAAGTTTATTTGACATTAAACTTGGATGCATTCGTCAAAAGTTATTTCACTAACAAGGATTGCGTGGAAGGAGGTGGTCTGCAAATAATGCTTACAAAGCAAACATTTGCACACGATACTTCCGGCTAGTTAAAGTACAAAGTTCGAGCAACTTTGTATAGGAATATCGCGAAAAATAAGTCTCATTGTGGAACTCGAACATTTCAATCTTCGATCGAGGTCTCGGAATATCTTTAATCTCGTATTACATTTTATCGGTAATGCTTTCGTCATCGATGTCACTTATTTTGCAGCGAAAGCGCCAAAGTCACGCAAACTGGTATTATACTTTTTAGCAGACGTATTCTGCTTTTTCTCTTGCGTTCTATCTCGCAATCGACTTCCCAAACGAATTCTTGTCGGCATTATTGCTATTTTAAAATCTCGCGACATCGATTTTCTCATTAACGTATACCGTTACCCATTACTGTACTCGGTGATCTATTAATACGCAGACGAAAGTTTGACAACGTTTGCCAGAAATGGAAATGATATTTTGATATCCGATTGTTCATTAGTAAATTCACTTATCCGAAATCAAATCCATGATGTGAAGCCACGGTTTTACAGTTGTTTCGTCAATATGCAAATATTAGAATAACATCAATCGAGAGCGTAAGAACTCGCAATTGCACGTATTTGTCGTCGATTAGACGATTATGGTTGAATCCGGTTCGTCTGGGTCGTGACGGGTTGTACAGACAGGAAGTCGATGTCGCTGCGCATCCGTACTTGTAACGACCAATCACGGGGCCGTGATATAGAACGCGAAATGGGCTACTTCCAGTTTCCGGAGGGCGGAACGCGTCGACGACGACAGAACTAATTAAACTCTCGCGCGACTTGCAATTAGCGACGCCCAACACGATCGGCGGGGCTCGAGCGACGCACACTTTTATTTCTGCTCGCTCGCATTGCGGCTTAATCGGCGTGGATCGGTCGCGTGAAAGCGGCTTAATCGAGAGCGCATGAGAAAGAAAGAAAGTCCCGTGATAAGGGAACACGGTCGGGCACTCGAGCCCGACACAGCTAATATTTCGTTGCCGTATTACGGTCAATTTGTTATTCATTCCCGGTGCTCACGTGACTGACTGCCAGCCGTAATAATGTAGTCCACGCGCTGTATAATCCGGTCTCGTTTTTGTCACTCTTTTTACCTTTGCCGCCGTCTCGCCACGCATAATCTGACATTTGCATAGGAATAAGATACTTATGAACTTACGTGAGATCCTTAAAGGGATTAACGCGTATGCGTCAAACTGTACCTGATGTAAAAAGCGGAGCAGCTGTAATCTCACGGCGATACTGACGACGTGTGACGTACGCTTTGTAATTATCGTATATATGCTAGTTGCATTGAACACATTCCATTTCGCAAGCGATTTCGCATGTTGGATACGCGTACGCGTCACGTTAGAAATTCTGCTATCAGTATCAAGTCGACAATGGCACTATCGTCTTTCCCTTTGCAATGCAAATATCTATCGCGGGGCCGGCGCCACGCCGGCACGCGGTAAAGCACACGTGGAATTTACTTCGAACGGCATAAGTGTCGCCATCGCTTTTAGTGCTTAAGCGATTCCGAAGGCGTGACAGGATCTGATACTTCAGCGGCACGCTATTAACGGACGAGCGTATAATTATTAATCTAAGGCCTTAAGGTCTTAGAAACATGCCGGTGTTTTGTTGTCACGTAACAAGCGAATGTTTTAACGAAATCTGCAAAATATTTTCTGAAATATTTTGATTTTTTTATTAAATTTTTTTATTTACGTGTTTATCTTTCGTGTCAGTAAAAAATTTTAGTGAAAAATATTGTGACGCAATATTTATGATACAATGATTATATTACGAGAAAAAATTTTATCAAAGAGCCGATACTTCAATTACGAAAGATTGATCGTTATTTTTTATTCGTGTACAGTTTGCAGATTGAATATATATTTATGATTTTCAAAAGCGAGAAGAGAGAGAGAGATCCCGTCACGAGCTTCGGCATAAATTTTTCATTCACATTGCTTTTGTAGAATGCACGTGAAACAATGATTTCACGCGTCTGATTCGATAGTCGATTCAACACTTGACGCTTTTCGTTATCAATAAAGTTTTAAAAAAACGAAAAAGAGAAAGAACGTCTCTTGCATGCTGCAAAAGCAACGTGCCATTAGTGATAAAACAAGCGAGTGAGTGATCGTGTGTGATTCTGTGAGAGAGACCTTTTTTCGAAAGCTTCGTCAATGTAAATGGAATGTGGCATCCCTAATGAAGTGCAGCATTTTGGAAAAAGAGATACTTTGAAGCCAAGGTGGGAAAAGAGCGCGAACCGAGAGTCTCCTCCGAGACTCGTAATTTATACATAATATATATTTGTAAATATATTTACAGTTTTATTTTTGCAAAGAAATCGTAATTATGGTGTAGCGAAATCAAAGAAAAAATTAGTTAACAATGCTACCCGTTGTCGGTATTAATTGAAAGATAAAACGGATGTATCTTCGTGTTGCAAGACGCGGTTAGTACCTCAAGGTGCTCGGTACGCGCGCTTTTCCGACACCGCGTATGTGCCAATGACACGTACATACATATAAATATAACCAATGGTGTTAGTTCTCGTAGTTGTTAGACGAGCTGTTGCATTTTTACTAGCTAGCCTTCCGCATTTTATCATTATTTAGCTCCCATTGGTTATAAGGCCGGTCGTTGCACCTCGTACACCGTGTGTTCGTAGCTACCTTCGTTGAACAAGATCCATTCGCGAGAAATTTCAGCAAGTAGCATTATATAATTCGGCATTTTTTCAACAATCACGCTTGCTTTGGAAACTTGATCGCAAAAGTATAACAGTTAATTTGATTAATTTAAATTTTAATTCAGACAAAGTCCAATTTGATAAATAAGTCACAGAGAAATTCACACACAAAGATATGAATGATCAAATAAATATTATATCGCGTATGAAAATTTATTGTTGGAGGAGTAAAGGAGATTTTACGAAAAATGCAAGATACTGAAATTTTCGCGACTTTTTTTATCGCGATAGCGAATGAAGTCTAATGACGTTGAGCGTCTCGACGGCAATCGGCAGCGGCGAACACGCGGTGTAAACGGGTGACTCGGCCGCCATAACTTCCGGTCGCGGAGGAGACCCTCGGGAGATGCTGCCCATTTGATTTGATGAAACTTTGTCGCGTCTCTTTCCCGAAGCTGTTTCTAACCAATCCCATCGTTCCCGTCGTCGTCCACCACGAGTAGTCCCAGGGAGTTTCGAGGTGTATTTAGAGCCAGATCAAGAGTCACGCGACCGCAGGGGCGATAAAAAGAAGGGGACAGAGTAAGCTACAGGGGAGAGGCGGAGATTCGTCCTGACCACGGGGTCGAAAGCCCGTTCTCTCCTTCATTTTCTTTCCGGGATCAGACCGATTGTCCATTGAAAATTAGCCGCTGTCCACACACGAATGGTTCACACCGCGGCGAGTCTTTTTACTAATCCACCTGCAATATAAACAGCATGATACGTATATATTATACTATTGCATCTTCCGAAGTTTATGCAGGTGTACGCGTATATGACGACGCGACCCGTCGTCCGTATACGTGTATACGCATTATACGTACATACCTCTATCTGATTGTTATCATTATTATATATGTAAATAGTAGCCGCACGCTTTTGTCTAGGCGAATCAAAGGTATATAATAAACGGCCCATGCTTCTACCTCTTTTATTAATCACGTATGTGTCTTAGGATAGAGAAACGCTGCTTACGACTCCGCCGTTTCCTTTTTTTTAAATCTTTTTTTTTCTCTTTTAACGGCGGATCGTCTCACACCGTTGGCTCCTCGTTGCAACGAGTACTACTGTTCTTATATCCACCCGCCAGAACCATCCGAAACCATCCACGATACCTCTCACCTCTTGTGTATAATCCGGATGTCCGGTCTGATCTCGTGAAAGATTGCAATTCTAATCTCACCATTAGAATTTCATTGCGAAGGATAATTATCAATTATCTATAATCGTACTATTATTAATAATTACGCTATTACCGATCTTTATAATTATCTCGTTAATTAACAATTAATTTTGCGATTGAAAGTTACGAAATAACGAGACAGCAATATAGATTATAATGTTAATTTATTGTTACGTCGTGAGACTTTCATTAAAAGAATTAATTGTAGCACTCAATTAGAACGAGAATAAACAGGTCAGTATATTTAGCAAGCTAATTATCCGACTTTTAGACGAGAATAAGCGAAGATGATTTAGAATTATATGGGAAATATTACTAGAAGATATTAATTTATTATTAATAATGATTGAAAAATATTTATGAGAAGACAAGCTTTGATAACGCCTCGAAATTCTCTGGCTCCTCCCATTCGTAAGCATTTTTACTAACAATCCGTGTTTCACGATCTCTTAAAGTTAGGAAAAAAGAGAGAGCGAGAGAAAGAGATTTAAATGTACGAAAAGAGAAGAAAAGAGAGAAAGAGACGAAAGAGAAAAAAGAGATCTCTCGTGCCACTTCCATTATCACAAACACACACGCACATCCACCTTATCTCTTAACTCACCCTCTATATATATATATATAATCTTGAATCTCGTATTGTTTTGTGCGCTTTATATCGCTGTTTGCCAGCTTCGGTCACAACTTCAAGTATTCTTCAAGCCTCATTTTTCCACCTATCCTATCTGTGATTCCCACAAACTCCATCCTGATCCCTTACATTTCTTCGTCCTCGTCTTCGTAACCCACCGTTTCGACCATCGAGATACACACGACGACACACGTTGACACACAGATCCGTGATACACGAGACGAAACATCAGTGCTAGAACGATCCCGATCGCTGGTCGTCGATTTTTACGTCGTGAATTAATTCTTTTTCCTCACGTTGATTTTTCTTCTACTTTTTTTTCCGACTACTGCCGTTCCCCTAACAAACGATTATTGCCTGTCCGAGATACGTACGGCCACCATCTCCCACCGGGTGTCTATTACTTTCGTCGGAGGTGCAGAGAACGTCGCGATTCTAGCATCCGTCTTCATTCTTTTCTACTCTTTCGCCGGCACCATCGCCACCTGTGCGCGCATTTTCGTTTCTTTCCTAAAGCGCGGCGTTTCCTGCTTCCGGTACCGAGAAACGAGAAAATATCGCGCGTTAGCCCCGTGCACCCATATCGAACGAATGCATCGCGCGCGCCGCGTGCTTGCACACTTTTTTTTTGTATTTACGACCGAAAGCCCTATTATTAACGACGCGATTCTACGAAAGCCTGCTAGTCGATAAAAAGAGAAGTATCGCGCTCATAAAAAATGCATTTGTGCCGTAAGGTATATCGGTTTCATGAGCAACGAGACATACTGAAAATCAGTGATGCGGAATGAAATTGCGAGCGAGCTCAGCGAAGAGGAAGCATCTTTTTGCACGCGTTGTCGAGAGAGGGAATACGGGACACTCGGAAAAATTTGTCCATACACGTTTATCCATCCGAAAGAGAGAGGGAGAGCTATAGGAAGCAAGAGAGACAGAGAGAGAGAGAGAGAGAAAGAAAGAAAGAAAGGCGAGCTTCTCGTCCTCTCTGCAAGCCGCGTCGTATACAGGCCTCTCCGTATCTCTGATCCCGACACCTTGTTAGCATTCACGCATCATATTGACATTAACGTATTGGTTAATCAATTGTTTGACTTGATTGTTCATTGAGAAATAGCTGTCTTCTGGAACACCCACACCCACACGCACACGCTCACACCCGGTCGGCGCGCGAAGTAGTGTTAATACCTTTTTATTCTGTCTTGCTATGTTTCGCACCTCACTGTTAATTAATTGGGTAATTATTATTGTTACTCGCCATGCTGTCACTGATTCGCTCGTATATACGTCTGTACTGACATACACACGTGCGCTTATATGCGCACCAATCAGTCCTCCACGTATACACACGTACACCCACACGCGCGAGTACACACGTAGACCACGTACACGTTTTGTCCCGAATGATATCGGTGTGTCGTTTAGGCGTCGTCACTTCTTGTTTGCATAATACCAGTAGCTGGTTAACAATTTGATAGTGCAATGTGTGCACCAGGATTTTGGTCGAGTTTCATCGTAGATCAGTGGAGTCTTCGCATTGAGAGAGGAGTCTTAAAAAGGTGACAGAATTCGGGGATGATTTCGCATATTTATCCGCTTTTGCCAAAAATTATTATTCATAAATTTTGACTTTGTAACGATTCTCCTTACAGCAATTAGTAGCAAAGCAAAGATTTCCACGAAATATTTTCTTGTTTTAAATTCAATAATAGTTTTTATTTGAATTGAGATGTTAATAACTTATTACTCGTTGGATGTGTAATAAATGTCATCAATACATATCGACAGTTGTCGACTATTTTTATTGCCGCTACATCGTCGTTAATTATTGCCAGTAATGGTATCCTCGACCCGCGGCACCTTTTTAAAGACTCTCTCGTTCGCAGTTAACGATCCGTAGCTACAACGTAGACAGATTGAGCTCTCCCGTTTTGCGTACTAACCTCATCTCGAGGGCAAGGAATGTGATTATTAACACGACTACCTTAACGCGAGCCGGAAGATATTGTTCTCTTCGGGGCACGATCGCAAAGCGCTGCTGCAAGTGTGTATGCGGGACTACTTAATAAGTAGGCTTCTTTTTCACGAGTAACTGGAGTTCGTGCACGTGTCGGATGTTAATATTATCTACCCTTTATTTTCTTTCCTTTTTTTTTTCTTAATTTCACATACAAGCTTGCATGGGCAGTCACATTTGTCAGGGGCGTATGATAATCGCCGCCTTTAACGGAATGATCACCTTGTAAGTAGAAGTAACGTAACGCCGTGGTAACAAGAACCGGCTAAATATGAGCCTTTTACTTACTGCGGATCAGCACGCACTTTTTTTTTTCTAGTCGTGACGATTGCAGCACTGCGCCGAAAAACGAGGAGACGTGCGCCTGGCCGATATTTCGCGAGAACTTGCGATTACAGCGAGACGTCACGAATTTGATAGTACTCCTACGATCCAGAACAATCGATAGTAATTTGCCCTATGAAACGTAACGAGTTCTCAAAGTGTCAACTATCATTTCCGCTTCGGATGAAAATCTTCGCGCTTGAATGAATTATCCCCCTCTGCGCTTTTTTATCCGCATATTTCGCGCGTCTCTCATTGCCGTCTGACTCAACCAGTCGAGCGTAACGATTTTCCGGAAAAATATAAATCTCCGCGAAGATGTCGGTATCACACTTCTCTGAGCGACGTAGAAGAGAGAGAGAGAAAGAGGAGACGTGCGCTCGCGTTGTCTGGGGGGAACGGTTACTTTACGTCCGTCGCAATTAAACCTCACTGCTATATTACGGCAGGTGCGGTAATTAATCACAGCCGCGGAGAAGCAATTAGTCATCCTGGGGATTGCATCCGCCTCGCCTGGCGTCTTCTTTACCACGTCGCGCGCGAGTATATGTCTATCGGCGCGAAACTTTGTGCTCGAAGCGTGTAATTTAGAACCAATTACATTCCGATGTGAGTCCGCTAATACTGATAGATGCGTAACGTGTAGACCTTCTTATCGACGTTCTCCCCTTTTTCGCCCGTCATGATCGTTCGCGGAGCCGCGCACGTTATATTGTCGTTTCAAACGCATCAGCCGCACGGTGTTAGCGTCGATTTTGCCATTAGGGAAAGTCATGCAGTGTACAAATTACTAACGTATAGGCGAATATCGTATCGAGAGCGGTAATTAGCCTCGGTCGAGTGTGGCAACGCTTTAGAATATCGCAATCCTTGTAGCGAGCGCACGTTTCTCCGGCCTTGAAAACGCGATTTCATCGCGCTGTCCCGATTTTAATCTCAAGCGTGATATCGAAATGCTCGGTTTACTGCTATTTGTGTTATCGGATTTCCCGGGAATAACGCACCAAGATAGAAACATTCAAATCGAAAACTGCTTAGCTCCTTAAGGACATTCGCATAAATGATATCTTATACAATTTTTGCTCTAATCAGTTCTTTTTGGCTTCCTCATAAAGGAAACTTTGTTTTCGTGAAAAAATTTTTTTAATTTATAAAAGTGTTATTATCTATTCTATAATAATCGCAACATTCAATCCCGGTCTGTTTGTCACACGTTTGAAGAATTGCCGCAAATCACTTCATTTCCCGCCGAAAACAGAGTCCGATCAGAAAGTATAAAGAGATTTTTTAATGCGCGCTTCTCTCGGTTTCCGATGTATCTCGCAGGAAATACATTCTCGTAACTCGCGATATGGCCCGTAAAAATATTCACGTAACGAAACACGCGTCGTTAAGACTGAGAGCCGATAAGAGCTTGACGGCGACCTTATTGTTACGGGCGCCGGTGATAAAAGCAAACAAACGCGCGTAATCCTTCGTCCTCACGAGAGAATTTTCGCGATGGAGGAAATGGCGGATGCGAGAGGAGGAGAAGGAGGAGCGTTTCTTAATCAAAAGGGTGCAAATTGCGCTCAAGTGCTCCGCTACTCGTCCGCTCGGCTCTTTTATGGGCGGCGCGCGCGCACACGCGGAACATTGGCCCGGCATGTGAAAAGAGGGAAAATTATTCTTAATCGCGCTTCCAGCCGCGACATCCGATTTCCATTAATGATATTTGTCCTTAGTTCAAACGTTCGTCCGTGACTATGCGTTATACGCGCGCTCGATCGACCGTACAATGGACCGTATTAATGGCGCCGGCCGAGACATGCACTCATCATGCTCCTTGCTTACGGCTTCGCGAGACCGTAACGCCCGCATTGCCCGTCTGTTCGGTCGTCGTGTTCTCTCTGCCATGTAAATCATCGTAAACGCGTGTGCAGCGTTCCACGTGGTCGAGAAGCTAGTCCTCTCATTCGCGAAATAAATTGTCTTTAGATATTTGATATATCGTTTGTGTTTAAATCCTTTGTTTATTACTGAAACTTTTACTGCATTATTTCGCTATGAAAGTTTCAGTAATAAAGATAGGACTTAAACACAAACGACATATCAAATATCTAAGAATTATCTAATTGTAAGAATAAAAGAAAGTGTTGAAATAATAAAATTTTACTATATTATTTCGCTACGAAATAAAATACAGTAAAATTTTATTATTTCAACACTCACTTTTTTATTCTCAGCTTTTTTCGCGCGGATAAAATAAATAAAATATTGCAACAATGCTTTATTTTTCGTGAACGTTTGATATTTCTAAAATTAAAGTATGCCTGTTTTATTTTATTATATGAACATTTTTAATGGAGAGTTAATTTTTTCAAATAGTTTTATATATACTTTAGAATAATTGAAATATACTTATTACACGTTTACATTGTTTATTACACGTTACATTAAAATATCATTATATGAATCAAATCGAATAAAAAAGCAACTTTGTGAAAATTTTCAAATATAAATGAGAATAGCCAAATGTCGGTCAACCGCGGATCTTGGTGCGAAATAATAATTTTTTGTGAATTTCCTGTTCATGCGAACTGCGCGCCGCATATTCGTCGGTCTTGAAACACAATCCTTACATGAACCCGGAATTAATTCACATGTTAAATTGACGAGCAATTTAATAATTTTGATGCTAACAGGCATCCATAAGATTCCCCTTCCCCGAAAAACTGTAAAGAAATTTATTGCGAAAAATAACACTTCAACCAGGATTCGAAATTTATATATTATTAAAATATTTTATATAATATTAAATATATATAATAACATTATTATAAATGGTTTCATATATTTCGAACCTGGATCTCCCATCAATCCGTGCACGGAAAGAATGGTTTTGCTGAAATATCTAAAAATTTGGCCAGATACAGATTTGAAAATAATTTTGTTGGACTGTCAAAATAATTATGGAAGATGCCCAAAATAGTTGCTAGAATATCAAAACTTTTTGTAGCATTATCATCGTGCTTGAGCGTCTTATATAATTACTTTTGATGGTATAATAAAATTATTTTCACATCTATATTTGGCCAAATTTTTAGATACTTCAGTAAAATTGTTCTTTCTGTGTACGGGCGTCCTATCAATTCGACCATCGAGGCATGTGGTGAATTCACAAAAAATTATTATTACGCACCAAGATTCGCGGTTGACCGACATTTGGCTATTCTTATTTATATTTGACAATTTCGGCGGTCCTAATCTTATTATTATTGGTGAAAATTTGTTCGATGTTTCTACCGTTACACAAATATGACGGAAGAAAATAGACGAATAGAAAAGCTGCATTAGTAAGAGGTATAGCAAGCCAAGAATAGACTGAATGCGACGGCCGACGACCGCGAATTATATGGAGGTGGGATGCTGAGTGCATCGCGCTGCATATTCTCGAGCGCGACACAAGTCGTTAAACACGCGTGACCGCAAAGACCGAACGTGGTCTTTTGACATCGTGTCCGCAAGTGCTTTCCGCAAGTACTTTCCGCCATGCGGAATTTCGGTGCTCGTCCTACACCTGGTTTCAGCGGCGCGACATATTCCGCGTAATCAATCGACCGCATTGCGCCTTTTGTCTCGTGTTGTCCCTGTAATTTGCAACTGTAACATATTTTGTCGCACCGAATGGGAAAACTTTATTGTTAGTCTGATTAATGAGCGTTTTCTCACACTCGACGCTTAATTAATATATCGCTTCCTGTTTTCAAGACAGTGAATGTCCATTCATAATGCGTATTTGATGGCTGAATGCAATTTTCACGGGTCATTGATTTATTTGACTAATTATAAATCGTAAATTATAGCAAATCGCATCAAAAGGATATGATGTATAAACACGACAAGTGACGCATGAACGGAAATTTAATATATGAAATGTAACCAGTTATGTTTCGTGATATTTCCTATATTTCTGCTTTTTATTTTCGTGCGGGATAAATATCGGTCTCCATTCTACATTTTTCAGAGCGAACGAGGAATGACAGGTCCTGAAATAAAGTCGCGAGTCGCGGCGAGATAAAAGTTTGCGCAGAATTTGCGGCTGCATTATTTCGAATTGCACACCGCAACGTGGCGTGTAAGATGACGATCTGCGGGGGCATAATAATTATGGCTGGGCGTATCGGTCGTTTCCGCGGCAAGCGGTCGCGAGGGTACGTGGTTAGTTGTCGGCTCTAAACAGCCGTGTAAGAAAGTCGTGGCCTCCTTGATAGAGGCCCTGATTAATAGCGAACGTGCGGCTTCGCTAAGCAGGCCACCCTGAAATGAACGACTTTGAGTGCCTCGCTGAAAATCGAGCTACTCGGACCGTGAGACTCGCGGCAACGTTGCGGTGAGATTGAAACTACGTGTAGTTACGAATTCTGCGACAGCGAACAATATTTCAACATGCAAGGAGAAAACGATAAGGTTGCCACAACCACAATAATAGTAATATTTGGTACAGCCACGTCCTGTGGTTGTCACATTCACATTGATGTGAAGGCAACTATATGCCTGTCTCTTATACACATCTAGATGTGTATAAGAGACAGCATTGATGTGAAGGCAACTATATGCATTTGGTACAGCAAACATAGTGAATGTTGAGACAAACATATATAGATGCACTACACAAAACAATGTGAATGTAACCACAGGACGTGGCTGAACCAAATATTACTATTATTGTGGTTGTGACAATCTTATCGTTCTTTCGGTGTGGAAATTAATTATTCGGAGAGAACACATTATTCGACTCAACTCTCCTTCGAAGCTCGAATATAGTTGCAATTTATGCGAATTTTTTGTTCCGCCGGATGTAATTTCGTGTTTCAGCGTTGACTATCAATTATAACACGCACTTTGTAGAGTTTGTCACTTTATTTGATGAATTATTTCTCATAGTAAGGATAGTATTAAAAGGACTGATGCTAGAACTTGCTTGTAATCATGACGCCATCGTAATTATATCATAATTACATTTACCTGTCGCGTTGCACGAAAACTTAAGTATGCATTCTATGTATATTAAAATTATCGAAGGTCTCAACGTTAACTATGTTAATGTCATAAAGGACGCGATTTCTCGTAGTATTCACGAAACGCGCGCGTTACGTCAGCGGAAGTGGAACGTACGTATGTTTTGTATCGCCCACTTAAGGAGACCCCGGTAGAATTCGTGGTGGATTAATTGCCTGATGCTTGCTCTCGAGTATCCGCGGCGTGCACGCCAGCTGCAATTTTCCGTAGCCCGATAAGACCTTAAGGAAGTTTTCGCCCGGCATCGCGATCTCCTCGTCACGAGAGCGCCGCGGAGCTTGAAATACGTAGGAAATACGACGAGCGGCCCACCGCTGGTTTTAACTCGCGGTGCTCGTGAAAATTATTGTGAAAAAAAAGCTTCGGCGAGAGATCTACCGCGCCGATACGCTCGCATGCACCATCCTTTCCGATTCAGGATTGCGAAGTTACGTCCTATAAATTATGACGCGCGTCTCGCGTTGGTTGTTTCGGACAAAACATCGCCGATTGTTCCCCCCGATCATGAAAAAAAATTTTTATAAGGTTTTGATGTAAATTTGTTGTTATTATCTCGTGTCTTATTATGATGCGACACTATAGAATAATTTGCGATTAATTACAATCAAGATAAAACAAGTAAATTAGGAAATGTATGAGAGCTCATCTATTGATGTTACTATTTTTATACAAGCGCTTTAGAGTTTCTCGTAAAACTAAAAATTGCATTCAGCGTCGTAGAAAGTTCTTAAAAATAAAACTTTATAAAGAAGATACCTAATTTGCATAGAAATTACAAATTTTCTGATAACGAATTTTTAGATATATCATGACGTAAACGAGACTTTAATCGAATACCTATCATGCTTTATTCTCCCAAGTACTCTTCTTTAAATTTAGACTTTGCATCCAGACTCAGCAAAATAATCGGTAGAATTTTAATGCGACGAGACCTATCCCCGAAATCGCGAAAATTATCGTGAAAATTTAAATTATGGATTTCGACACATTTTCTCTTATTAAGTGAATATTACGGTAATGACATGCCGCAATATTCGTAATGCAGTATGATGATTCGAATATTACATTTTCTTTTTCGTGCCATAATTTTGCCAAAACGAAGAGACCGAATTCGGCGACGATGCGCTCTCCTAAATTGTTAACGGTCCGAAATGAATTCACGACAGCACGATAAAAAAGTCGTTGCGTATGCATTGAATATGCAAATAAATTCTGTTGCGGTTCTCGCGATCTTCGCTCTCGAGTCCTAAAAATATCGTCACGTCCGCGCGATCATTGACATTACAGTAATTTCCCAAGCGAATTGTTATCTCACACGCGGTTGTCGAGTCACCACGGTTGAAATCAACGTTACGAGAAACAGTGACAGAAGTTGCGTATTGCGTATCGCAATTTTATTATAACGTCGCCGGAACAGTTTATAAACATTTTATGAATAAATACTTGACAGAGAAAATTATTTTGCAGAATGCCACGCATTTTTTAATTATGTACATAATAGAGAAGATAGAGATACGCGAGGATGGAAATTTGAGACACACTTGAGATACTTTGACCTTTTGAAATTTTCGAAGTCTAATAGATTATACAAAATATGCCAGAGCCACTTCTCTCATATTCTTTGGTCAATTTAAAAGAAAGATAAGTCACCAAAATGCCCAATTTCTTCACCTTTAGATAACTTTATCCGGAAGATATCTCTCAGAATCAATGGCTGTGATTGGCTATTGCTAACTTTATCTGGAAGATAAAACTTATCTAAAGGTGAAGAAAAATTGGGCATAAGAGAGAGAAAGAGAGATCTGTAAGAGTTCTTGTATAATCGTTCACGGCACTTATCTTAATTATGCGCTATTTCTATAGACGTCTGATTTTATATACAATTATTTTGTGTACGATATAATGAAGAACGCATATCTTCTGTTCTTATTTTCTTTCTACGTGTGCTTGGCGTTAATAATATCTCGACAAAAAATGCGGATCCGTGCCGTAATTACAGCCATCAGGTACACTTTAGTTAAAGTGATGGTCGCTGAAAAAACCCAGGCATGTCACTTCTCGCGCTACCTGCGCAAAGGGCTCGACCGTATCGTTAATTATTCGCGCTGGTCTGTTGTCCTGCGACGTCCATTTCCGGTTACAAAGGAATCCCCTATGTATATCTTGTCTGTTTGGCCCTAGTTAACTCTTTGAGGCATCGGTCCCTTTTGTGGCGATAATTGACATATTGTTATACGAACTGCGTTAGCCTAACGAGACTCCAACTGTAATTTAACAATTGTTAATGAAATTGTTAAAACTCGCAAACTTTATTGATCCGCAAACGGTCCTCGAAACTATTGAAAAGCTGTTCATTACGTGACTTTCGTAAAATTGTCTTCGTCGTTTCTTTACGTCACTATTCTGTATCCATTATTCGATAACGAGTGGTAAATATCGATTATAAAGACAAGAAGCTATTGCAAAATGCTCGGTGTGGGACTGATTATTAAAGGCAGAGACGCCGGATTAAACCGACGACTTTAAAATATTGTGGACCCGACCTTCGCGCGCGCTTAACTCTCCAGTCTTGCCACGTCCGACTCATAAATCGCATTTTCCGCAGCATTTCGAGGAGCGAACGGTATCCTTCGTCACTGATTAGAAAACTTCGCGCATCGCCATTTCGCTTCGGTCGAGCCGTCTGCCCGAGGCCGTATTTGATTTGGCTTTAATGCGATTTTTCGCGGTAACAGCCGCGGCTCGTAATCACTCCCGGCAACAGCTCCGCGATCCGAAGAGGGCGAAACGGATGGCGCGGCGTAGCGAACTCGATTATCCTGCCGTCCTTTTTCACCCGCTGACGAAGAAGCCGCTATTCTGTTAGCTTGCTCCGGTCCGAACTTTGATTAATCATTTTAACGATAAAAGCATCTCCGATTTCGGTCCCGTACGAGAGGTGGAATCGTACAGTAAAATATTCACGCGAATTTCTATAATAGCTTAATAACGTTTTGCGAGATTGACGGTTGTTGTAGTAATTTTTGTCTGTTAGTAAGAGAAATTAGACTTTCTCTACTCGAAAGTACAGATTTGACGGAGTTATATTTAATCGGAATGACATAAGTCACGATAAGATCGATATGACGTTATCCGGAGAACCGCCGTTAAAATTGACGTTCCATGACAGCGCAATCAATCACTATCATTCTTCTTCGGCACTATCGTGATTGCTTACATATTTATATGCATTCGGATTTCTAAAAAGCTAGGAAGTCATTCACATGTTTTCACGTGTTACTAAAATCATTTCCTTTTACGGGTATGAATTAGCATAAATTAGAAGACATTTGCTAGTTTTAATTGTTCTCTGTCTAATATCTGTCATATACTTGCGAATTTTATAAAAATTTTTTTACAACGATAAATACTTTGAAGGGATGGTAGCTCGGCATTATATTAAATTAAATTGTATGTTTAATTAGAATCATCAGCTTTTCGTGGTAAAATTCGGTGGCAGTTGGTACTTCAATTTATTCGGTTCCACGATAACGTAACTACAGCGGCCTTCAGGAAAGTGTTAATAACGAGGTTACAGCGATGATGACGGTCGACGTGCACTCGCGTCTTCGGTATTATTCCGGCGACTTCATGAATGCGACAAGGAGAGAGAACGCCGTGATAACGTTCAACCGAGTCGACAGCGGGTTATCGCGGGGCGATATCTACCGTAGCTAGGGAGGGAAAACTTGACTGTGCTCGAAGCGAGCGGACACCCCGTGGCAGCGCAATCGATCGTGCTCTTCCTTCGCGCGGAACTCGCGTTCTCCGCGACGCGAGATAGCATGCAATCGCGATGCGTGAGAGCGTGCCTTGTATATCGATCTCTCGGAGGAAGTTCTTCCATTCATATACGCCGCGCGATATAGCCGCGTATATTCCGAATCGAGGAGAGAAAAAGAGAGAGAGGGAGGGAGATGGAGAGGCCCGTCCCTTCTCGACAACGATCACGATTCTAATCTTTTTTACGCCTCCCGCTCGATTTCCCGTCATCCTTTATCGCTTCTCAGTATCGACGGGGAGAATCCACACGCGCGTACACATGCGGACGGTGACAAACACGCACACCCGACACGCTCTACGTCCTCCACATTTCCTCTTACACGTCTAACTGTATCCCTTCAGTCAACTTTTTTTAAATTTCTGTTTTTTTTTCTCGTACACGCACCTCTCGATACAAGCAAGAGTCTTTAATTAATGATATGACGATGACCGTGATATGACATGATACGATATGATATGATATGATAATGAGATGATTAATGTGACCATGACCATGATTTCTTACCATGATTTTTATATTTACTTATTTGTTGCACGTTGTTTGGTGCGTCTCCGTAAGCAGTATGAGGCGCTCGCAGACCCCCTGGTCGTCGACATTTCGAAAAAGTGCCCCCAAAGTCCCCTGAAACAATACGAGGAACTTGACGTGCGAATGTCCCCGCGAGTCCTTCGACATTCTAAAAGCAACTCTCAACCCTTTCAAGCCCTTGGCCCGAAAAAGTAAGAACCGACACGTCACCGTCAATTTTAATTTTTCCATTTGAATTTTCGGGAAGGTCAAGACGTTACTGTTAATCAGATTAATTCATTAATTAATTTTCTTCCTGTGCACATGTGTTACAATTTTAATATGGCAAGATCCAGATAATACATGCGATTGAACTTTTATGTTTCTAATTAGACTGCACTTGACTTGTTAGCAATCGCTGATTAACTCTCTAAAATTGATTTGATTTTCTTTCTGTTATATCAGAAACTCGGTTGTTGTTTCTTGGCAACATTAAGGGCGCGAATTCTTAGAGTTTTGTTCTGAAACTCCGAAATAATGAAGCGCGGATTACAGGATACGAATAAATGGACGGATAGCTATTCATTTCAGCGATAACGGAATAAAAGCAGCGCGAGATCGACGGGAAATAACAAAAAACGGAATATCCACGAAGGCCTCTGTCGCTTCGTCGCGTCTCGAGGGAGCCTCGGGAATTAATTAGCGTGTCTCGCGCGATACATAACGGTCCAGAGAGGGAGACGGCTATTGTACGTCAAAGAAATAAATAGGGCCGGCTCGGAGGAGGAACGCCGGCAGGGCTGAGGGTGATGGAAGGGTTTAAAGAGAAAGAGAGAAGCACAAAGGAGCTGGCCGGTGTTGCCCGCGGTGAAACGGAAGAATCGAGCTTTCTGCGTCTTCCGTCTAGTCCTCAATGAGAACGGGATCGATCTCCAGTTCGATACTCCATTTTCATCACGATACGCGCCCCTAAAATCCGTTCAAAGGTCGGACAAAGAAACGAAATGATCGAGAAAAGTATCTCACATGTAATTCGCAATTGAACGCGACGAAGCTATACATTTGTGTCTTCTGACATGACAAAGCAGGTCTTTACACGATTCTTTTCGCACTGATTGAAAAAAAAAAGAATTTTCACATTTTGGTAAATGTTACTGCAGTAAAATATAATACAATCGACGGAATCGCGCGCGATCCTTACCGCATTAAACGAATGAAATTGTCGTAGCGCGAGACGGGGGTTGACTTTTTCACCAGTCAATCCCCGATGTCGCGCCCCGACGATCCACTTCGGAGCATCCCCCCATATATATGTACATCCCTCCCCACCCCTACCGCCCTTTTACCCTACTAGTGTGTACATATATTATATGTACGTATAAACGAGTATATATACGCGCGCGCGTGCTACATGTGCACGCGCACGCGGAGACGAAATGTCGGCCCAGCCAGTCGGCTTTTTGCGGAGCGCTGGCAGTCTGTAAGTTGAGTTTAATGCATGTTGTTTTGTCTGTCCTTGCATGCAGGGATTCGGTTTTGTAACATTCGCAAATAGTGCTGACGCGGACCGGGCACGTGAGAGGCTACACGGCACCGTGGTTGAGGGCAGAAAGATTGAGGTGTGCATGAACTTTCTTATACTTATATATATATATACATACATATATATATACATCGCCATTAATCTCCATTACGAATAGATGTAATCTTTTTTTTTTCCAGGAAAGTCGAGTGGGCGCATTCCTTTTCGGAATGCGTGCACTCGTGACGTGAAACGGCGACCACGATCTAAAGCTCGACTCGTTCAATTATGCGACGGATTCAATAAATCTGTCCCTTTGAGTACACATTTCTGATTTTTCGTCGAGTAATAGTGGTCGCCTGATAGTTTTAAGTCGGCCACTTCTAGTCCCGAGTGTCCATCTTTCGCGTCCATCGCGATTATAAATTTCTTGGACGATAATTGGTCATAGTTAATGATACGCGAGGGGTAAAGTTAACCCTGATAGAATATCTGTTTATTGCAAACGCTATTTGCGAACGCTATTCTGAAATATAACAGTATTGATATTGAAGAAAGATGGATACTCGCGACGCGAAGACCGTTAATCTAAGAAACTAGAGTAAATCGCTATACGATCGAAGGATCGAGACGCCAGGCTGACGAGTGACGACGCAATCGTAGACGCGACCGTTTTGCGCGAAACGGCTACGATTCGAGCTATCGACAGTCTATGTCGCGATTCGACGGAGCCTTCTGTTCGAAAAAGAAAGAGGCAGCATATAGGAGTACCTATATTGTGATAATTAACGCAACGCGAGTTAATTTTACGAGCTCGAGAACGGACAGAGGTAAAAAGAGAGAAAGAGGAGGGAGAATGGGAGGGGGACGATCTCGGGTCGTAGGGGCTCGAGAGAAAGAGATTTCTCTCGTGGCCTGGATCAATCTGACTGATGGCCACTCGTGGATCCACGAGTGGCGCGCGAGCCGTCGATTGGCGAGGCTCGATCTCTGCTCGAGGGCCTCGAGTGATCCACAAATTCTCTTTCTCGATTGGCCGGCCACTTCGCCGGTGAAAATCGGTACGCGGGAGAAAGTCCTCCTCGTCGTGATGAACGCGACGCGATAGTCCGTTTGCAAGACGGACTCTGTTCATACGTATGTATTCGCCTTTTCCTTTTTTTTTCTTCTCTTTCGTTGTTTCTCTTGGCCTTAATCCATTCAGTTTAACACGTACGCTTATGCGAAGAATCGTAACTTCACTTTTTATCAATATATCTCGAGCTCAGAAATTATCTTCGCCTCGTCATCGAGTAACTGTAAGTAATTGTATCCCGTACGATAGTTGATTTTGATAAGCTCCGTCGGATCGTCCGAAGATAAACGAGGCGATTGGATATGGCAACGATTTAGTCAAAATGGTACTATAAATTTTTATTATGGCATACAATCTAAAATAAAAATATAATGATACCGTAATAACATAAACAATTTAATAAATTAATAAATAATTTTGTAAATAATTTACATTGGTAGAGTAATCGATTGACAATTACATTCATTCGCTTTCTTCATCTCTGTTATGTTCTTTTCACACAAACGCGTTATGCAAAATTTTAAACTTTAAAATATGTGTAGTTAACGATTAAAAGACTGTCTATATGTAGCTAAATAATTTCGCTCTCGTTGCACAGAAAATCTTCAGATATTTTTGCAAATAATACAATCAGCTCTCGGCATTGATTATCATGTACAGGTTTTGCAGCTCTTGAACACGCAACGACCGCAGCATCTGCTGCGTCGATGCTGATATCAAACAACAACGGTTCAGCCTAATTGAACAACTCGATTAATTATCTTCTCATGGTGGCTGGAGCAGCTTGTCGGGCTGCGCCAGTCTCATACGCGTCGCGTATATCATCGCGTTAGCTTCATTTAGGTAACAACCGTGCCTTCGAGAAATACAGTGTTTAGTATTACGCAAATGCGCACGAACGGAGAAAATCTTTCGATTATTTTTATATAAAAATCTGTATTTACTTCACTGCATTGAAATTTATTCTATAAAACTTGGTGCAGCTGACGAGAAGATATCGTTGCCATTTTTTTTACGTCTGAGACTGCTGTCAAAAGGACGACGCAAAAGAAATCGCTTCCGAGAAGATAGCGCGTCTTCTTCTGTCGTCATTATATTGCTTTTCGAACCTAATAGGATTATATTCTTGAATCACGGCCAGTGATTACTCCTTTGGATTTTTTCCGGTTCGATAATAGCGTCCGTTTGATCAGGCAGGCCTTCTTATTGCGACTTTAATGGCTCAATTAAAGCTTGAAAGCCTGACCTTTTTGCGACTCGTCGATTTACTGCACCAATGGAATTCTATGGCTCGCGATAGTTTCGCAAAATTATGCGCATTTTCAAGCGAGAGTTTCGTGAGAGACAAATATATATTTTTCAAATCTGTAAATCTAAAATATCACAGATTTCGGAAACCGTATGACAAAATTGTTGCCAATATTTCCGCCTCGAGGATCTTCGTAATACTCAAAGCGAATAAAAAGAGATGCATCAGAGTTGCTCGCCAACGTGGATTCTGAACTGTCGAGCTGTCGTATTTTAAGTGCTTGTTACAAATCCACGCTGTTAGTATCATCCCTGTCTAAGATCAGTCTTGTTAGACAAGAAAAGAACAGATCTGCGTTGGCGGTGCCTCGGATGCAAAGTGAACGAAGTTGAAGGGGTGGACGCGCGCGAAACAAAACGCGATAGTCGTCGAACGACGAGTAAACGAACCGCATACAAAGGAGCTGGAAAATCCGCTGGTTGGACGGTCCGGCCGTTGTGTTGGGTTCGGTTACCATGGGAAAGAGAGTAACTAAAAGCACAAAAGCAGAACAAAACGAAAGACAATTTCAAAATACGGTCGTGTCTCACGCAGATCTCCTGTTGTTCCATAGAGAGCTTCTGCGCGAGAGAAAGAGCGAGTAAAAAGGTAGAAAAGAGCGAGCGAAAGACTCGTACTGAATAGTCAATTGAAAAATCTGAGAGAGCGAGCGAAAGAGAAAAAGAAAGAGAACAGATGGTCGATCCGATAGGATCGATCGATCGGTCGGGAGAAAGAGCGAGAGAGATTAACGGGCAAACGCTGATCGTGGGACACTGAGGGGGCCACTGAAAAAGGACCTCACGAAGTGTCCGAAAAGGTAAGGAAACCACCGCAGCGGGAATCGTTTACCGGCAAAGCAAAGACCGGACTCATATGTGTATAATGAGAAATACAACTCGCACTGCCCGCTCTCTCACGCGATACACGAGAACCGTGCCATGGTCGATTTTCACTGGTAGATTAATCTTTTTGTTTTTTTCTTATCTCTTCCCTTCTCGATTACTTTTCCACACTTGTTTTGCATTTTTAGTATAAGTGAATGAAATTTTTAACGCTTTTTTGTCAGACTACCTTATCGGAGTACACTCCCACACGAGTGACGAAGTATTCATTTGAAAAAAGAAAATAGCGAAATCATTTTAATAAGAGTTATAAATTTTTATAAAAAATTGTGTTTTTTTGTAGCACCAAGAGATATTTTAAAGTTTGCGGAAGAAGAAGGACACAATTGCTGCATACTTCGTCATTCGAATTAATTTTCTATTTTACTTTTTAATCATCAGTTTTTTTATTTAGTCACAAAGAGAGAGTGTTCTTCTTTTTTTATCTTTTTCGACCGGCACACGCGTAGCGCTTACTTTCTCCTAAAATCAAATCCTACTTGCGATATTTATGATGTAACTAATATAAATATAATATGTTTAGAATACATAATACTAGCGTAAACTGTGTAGCTGTCTAAGAAAGTAAAACTCGTGAAAACAGAGGCTCAAGTACTTTCGCAAGTGGCAATCGAGACAATCGAAAAACACCGCGCTAATTACACGTGATAATGGCGCAATAATGACGTTTCTTCCACGAGCAATTTGCATTTTATTTGTGCCTTGCGATCGAGTTTTTGCAAAGGCAATACCACGTACGTGGGTACGATAGATCTTTGCACCGTTGCCAATTAAAACGCGAGAGTGGTTTTAAAACGATTATATCTCGTACGTCATCACTCTTGTGTGACGACGTTTGACCCGTTTCACTCGCGCGCTAAGCACCCAGGGCCTTTGTTGAATTTTCTAAGAGCCGTCGTAGAGCAAGAGGTTAAAAAAGAGGCGTGGACGCTGAAACGCCGGCCGGGAATAACGAGATGGCAGGGAATAGTAAAAAGAACGAGCTCTAACGAGAATTCTTTTACGCGTAATTTTCTCACGAACGTGGCGTAGCACTTTAATTGCGGAAGAGATTAGGGAGCGATCTTAAATTAGAGACCGCGCCTTTTTTCCGGTTTTCCGCGTTAATTTTCAGCCGGCGGAGTTCCAAAGAGACACGGAATAAAAATTCGCGACGTTCAGCAGAAATTTCCCAAAATTCACGAGGACCGATGTATTTATTGTAGCAATTACGAGAAGAGGAAGGGGGAGATTTAAGGTGACGCACAATTAGACTTTTGCAAATTTCTCGCAGCATCCCCCGAGGGAGAAAGGCACTTTATTAGTTAATCTCCCCCTGAGAGACTTTTTAATTGCCGGCACAACTTTTTAATGTCCGTATCTCTCTCAAGCTTTAAATATTTCCGGACACTAAGTCGATTCAGTGACTTTGGAAATTAAATCCCCGAGTAAGAAACTTCAAAATCGTTCGTTGATTGCATCGATTAGACGTGTGATTTCACGTTTCTTCTTCGAGGTAACGACGGCATGATTCGAGGGCGGTTGCTTTTTTACGGATCAGCAAGCGGTAGCGCGACGCATATTCGCGTTTCACGCGCAATTTAACACATGGTCCGCACCCTTCGATGGGCGGGAAATGAACTCGTTCGTGAAATTTAGCGTCGTTCATCGCGATGTATTTATTCGCGACGTTCATCATTGATGCATCCTTATAAAATCAAGGAAATCGATGGAAGAAGTCCAATACAAGGAGAATTAAATCGTTAGGAAGAAGAAATTTATGAATATAAAAGTTTAGATATGGAAGAAATTTATTGGACGGATGTTACTATTGGTACATCCACGTCAACCAGACGTCACAATAATGATAATAAATATTAACGAACGCAAACGCGAATGTTACTGCGCATCTAAACTCCCCGAGCGCAGCTCTGAAGCACGAATTCGCCGGAAGCGTAATTCATGTGAGAAGATACGCGGAAGTACGCGCGGCTAACCGACGAGTATTACAGAATAAAGAGGGAAATATTATTTCCTGTGCAAAGCGGACTTTTGCTTGCTGTTATTAATTTCTAACACGCGATGGAGCTTCTTGTCGTTGGACACGCGCTTCGCGCCGCATCGAGTTCATCTATCGATTTCGCGGCCTTTTTCGTTGCCCCCATTTGCCATCTTCGTCCCTTATTTCTTCCGCTTGTAATAAAAGGTCGAAGACGAAAATTCCGGACGGAAACGTGCAACAAAAGACGGGTTTATTTTCGTTAATCGAAGAGTATCGAACGGGGAGATACTCGCAGAAACCGACGCTATTTGAAATCCAGTTTAAAGATCGCCGTAATGCTTATGTAACAAGAGGCAAGATGCTCGCGACAACCAGCAGATATCACATTCAATAGCTCATTATCTTAATGAACGCCCTTTGTAATCGTCGCTTTCATTGTTCCGCACGTTGACTCGTTACGTCTCTGAAGGCTCGACTGCAAGACTTTTCGTCCTTGTCTTGCGTCGACTTATCTCAACTTTCTTCTCTTTGTTCTTCTTTCAGTTTCGAGATAGAAGCTTCTTCACGCGCGAGTTGTGATTTTCACAAGACTGAGTTAGATTCGAGATATCTCACAATAACTTCCGATCTTTCATAATCGCATCGGAATTGAAGTTTTGGAAAACCGAGCACGTAGGCAGGATACTCTTCGATTAAACGTGATGAAATTTTCGCTCTCTTTGTCTGCCGCTATAAATTTTTTATTTTATCATAGTTGACAAGTATCTAGTATTCATTTATCTTCGATCTTTAGTATTTACTGCACTGGTGGATAGTGAGTTGAGATTATGATGATCCTTCTTGTCTCTACGTTCCTGTCTGTCGAGATATCGCCCAAGCATTTGTCTCTGATAAAAACTAGAGTAGATTCGTCGATAGCGCGCAAAAAGCGTCGCGTGTAGCGGAAAATCCACACAGAACATTTGAGCGAGTCGATCGAGCGGGTGATAAGTGCTTATGGCAGTTCAGCTAAGGAACAGCCTCGAATGCATAATCCAACGCGATTTATTGCGCGCCATGACAAATGACACAGAGGCTGCGGAAGCCTGAAATTACGTCGACCCACTAGGTAGGCGAAGAATGCAGATTAACGAGCAAGAACTGCTAAGAGAGAAAACGACAAGAAGTATCGCTGAAAGAAAAGCTCTTGCTCTTAGCGCACACGAAGCTGGCATTCCGGGTCGAAGCCGCGCTAGGGGGTAATGACGATGCTAATGCCGCCGTAAGACGATCTAAAATAGACAGGAGAGATATAAAAAGAGATACGGCGAGCGGGGAACGAATAAACGAACATACCGCGAGCTCCGGGATGTATAAGTGCGCGAGGAATTTTAGAACGTTTTCCGCGCGTATCTAAAGAAATGAAATAAATTTGAATATATAAATAATGAGAAGAAGAGATATCACTCTGATATAGTCATCGAATATAATGCTTCAGCATGCACATTACGTATGCACTACAATTTACATAGCCCGGGGAAAATAAATAGACTACAGCTCGCTTGTACAGAGGATCAGTTACAACATTCTTGTAAACTATATTTTACATTATCCCTGCGTGTAATTTTTTGTGCGAAAAATATTTTGCGCTTACGATCGCGTGTTGAACGATGCGGAAAGCAAGATGAAGATTTTTAAGAGCTTGAAGGGCTCGTATACACATCAACGTTACGAGAGGTCGAAAATTATGGTTGCTGCACGCGCGACATGAATGCAATTTAACGAGCTTGGCCTTGGCGGAACGGTGGTCGGTCAGGGGTCGGAAAAAGCTCTTCCTGAAGATGCAAAGGAGTAGTCGACATTCTGGGTCAACGACGACGACGTCGCCGGAGGGTACGAAGCTTTTCGCGGTAACGTGCAAACATAGCACTGGCAAAGGCAGATCGACGAATCGGCGATTAAATCGCGCATGAAAAATTCATACAAAGTTCCGTGAACAGAATTGGAAAGGAGCATTTCCACGTCCACGATTTTATAACTCATTGAAAATTCAACCGCGATGAAGACCTAAAGAAAGGGACTGTACAAACAACGTAACGAATTTCTTGAAATTATAATCCCGTGTTTGAACAATGTAAAGAAGAAGCCATCTTCCTTTCTCTACATTATATTTGTGGAAATTTGCAAGTTTGCAACAGTCTGTCTCCTTATTACTGTGAAATTCGTCTGGAAGAAATATTTAAATCATAAAATTTTTTGAAATGAGAAGAGATTATAAATACCCGTCCGTATATATATGTATTTCCGCATGATCCCGCAAAGTGCATCATAGCACTCAGTTAAGAAGCGCAAGCTAGCAGCTCGGAAAATACTCGGAAAAGAGTCGCGTAACGGATTAGAAGATTGCAAGCGGATTAAAAGACGTCGGCGACGAGAAAATCTCCAGCTGATAACGCGAATGACCAAGCACATCGAGGAGAAGGAACAGCATTAGGGTCACGAGTGTAGCACGGGTATCGGGTTAGTAAGCAAGCAAGATGACCAATAGAGGGGCGAAGAGGAGAGGGAAGTAGGACTTCGATTACCTCATACATTTTCGCCGCACGATCCCAACACGACCCGGTAGAACTGACGTTGGGTGGTCATAGGTTACGTACATCGCTTCCGGTATTAACGACAGGTACCTTACTCTACACCGCACCGTGCCACCCTCGAACGGTCAGCCCCCACAGTCCGACGGTGGTCGAGTTTTCGGCCTTAGCAAGTCAAATTTATGCAGATGTCCGCTCGTCGAAGGCGAGCAAGCGAGGCTGCTCGAAATTTCCAAAGTGCCATTTCGCTTATTCGACCGGCCGCCGGCCGTTCTCTCGAAGATAGCTCCTAAGTCTGGTTCGAGCCTTTCCCCTCTGTGGCCCCTAGAAACGAGATAAGTGCTCGGGAAATGTGGATTCTCCGGGCAGGAGTTGCCGGGGAGAATCGCGTCGATTGTTAAATCCTTCGAATGCCGATCGTCCTTGTACCCGGGTCTTGATTAATGCGGCCATTTTGCCTTCATCGGTCTGCTGCCCGCAGCCAATTGCACTGCGCGATGGTGGTATTATGCAGGATAGAAGTAAATGGTATTTCATTAAGTTGGAAGTTGATGCAGAGGAGATATATCTATCTTTTATTTAGAAACTTGGGAGAGAAATGTTTATCTGAAGAATAAATTTCTCGGTTCTATATTACATTATTGTATTATTATTACAAGAAATGTTTTTGTATATTGCGGAAGTTTAATTAGCGATTATAATTAGTATTATGTGCTAAGATAGTATTGCAGTTCGTTGTTATCGCTACCCGTTTAATATTAAACATGCTTGCATAACTCTCAGTTTTAGTCGGCTACTATGAGAATCGCACATAATGTGAACATAAAACGGTACTTGAGATTAAATTTGTGATAGCATTGATCAGAGAACGTTCTGGGGAGAAGCTTGTAATATTGATTTACGTATAATTTTAGGCGGTACTTCACGCTAGATAGTGTGGCATAACAAGGCCGTCGATGCATTTTTTCGTCGCAACCCTGTCGTTTGCATATTATTCAGTGGCCTGTATCCATAATTTTTTCCTTGCCGAATCAATAAAGTCACGTAAGACCGTGACTGTCTCTTTAGAGCCTTCCTCGCATACACCAATAAGATCCATCAAGGGCGAGAATGTGATATATGGAGATATCGATCTCCACACTTTTATCTTGATCGCTGAATTTTATTCGATGCGCTTATATGTATGTCTACGTATATCCATTACGCTCGATTGAGTCAAGCTTAATGTGTTAAAATTAACTGTAATGTGCGTTACTAAAATTAGCAGCTTAATAGAAATATTGACCTATTTTACGATCGTTAAACATTAATTCGAATCTCGTGATTTATATCTTTGAAAGAATATTGGAAAAATAATTTGATCGTGATATTATTTTATTGTTTCGCGTTGCTATTGCAATCCGTATAATTTAGGATCAACAATATCGTATGTAGCGTTTTGCCGAAGTGCGCATTTCCATATAAAGGAATACAAACGATAACACCCAAAATTGAAATCGCCTGTTGGTGTCAGCTTGGTATCATTAATATCAGCGGGTATAATTTGCAAAACAATCGAGGGACCGGGCTGTACATCGTTCGCGGTGTTTTCCGTCGACTGAATTCCGTTGAATGCGATACACTGATTCCGCGAGCGCGCGACATGGCAAACAAAAATTCGCCGGCGCAATTGTTTGTCAGAACAAGGTGGCTCACGCGCGGACACGCTTGTTTATTATCGACGTGGATCGATTCATGCGATTCGCGAACGTACCCGTCGGTTCGCTCTTCGCTCGTTTGTTTGTTCGTTAAAGTGCAGCCGCGCGCGATTTTTGCAACGTTACGTTTTGCGGCATCGCGCACAGTGATACCTAGACGCGGACAAAAACCGAGTTTTCCAAAAAAAAGGTTCGCGTAGGAGAACATTCGGATGCATTTTTTGTACATTTTTAACATAGGGTTGACATAGATTTAAAAAAATTTTTCCAATAATAACTTAAATAATTTGCAATTTTTACTACGCATCATCCTTGAAATTTTCTACTCTGAATGAATGATGAGGACATCGTTACGTAGCGCGAAAACTTTTGTATCTTCGTCCGACGGCTCTACCGTCAGCCTCCATTTTCCAATAATGTTCGTTTAGCCATACTCTACCTGTGACGCGAGATGTACGGCAACCACCAAACCTTCGTCGCTGGAAACAAGATCGTAAAATGCAAATTGCTCGACGATGCGCCGCGCCAGATCGGGCGTGATTGGCCTGAGTAAGCCTCGTAACTCACAATCCTCGTGAGAGTCGATACACGAACGCTGCTCAAGATGCGTTTCAGCTACCGCGAATTCGAGAGCGCGGCGCGTAAATAATTTTTATTCACCGCTGCCTCGATTACGACCGCAGGAAAATTACGTTTCACAGGAGATCTTTCAAGATGCAAAGTTACAGAAGTTGGGTTTGATCATTTAAAGAATAGATAGATTGAAAAAAATATTTCGCGAATAACATACGTGATTTAATTAATGTGTCTCGTATGAATTATACATATTATGAGCAAGTAATAATAACAATTTGTTTTTGTGTATCTTAAGCTATATTGTTTTTACATATTTTTATTTATTTTAACGCTGTCAGAATGTTATGATAATTAATTCTTTATAGATCGCAAGTCTGTACGATTATTTTCGATGCAAAGCTATCAGAGTAAACAGAATGTATCGCTAAGAAATTTAAAGATTGATTGACTCAATGTCAACTGGTCTCGGGAAGTATTTGCGCTGAATCGACATGCGTTTTCGTGCCGCGTTTCAAATGTAGAAACGTCGCGATGGCGATGCGGTACGATATCGCAGACCCTTTGTGTCTCGATAGTATCCCAGCTGAAGTGGGCGCAAAGTGGGACAGGAAAACGAGAAGGCGGGCGGCCTGGTTGTTAGGTAGGTAGGTGGAGGCACAAAAAGCAAAGCAGAAGAACCCATGGTAAGCGAAGAGTTCGATAAAGAACGAGACAAGTCGCGATCCACCCGGAAACTCGTCCCTTTTTGCCAGACGCGAAGGTACTTGAGCGAAATTGAAATAATCGGAAATCGACGGAAGGCTTGTGCCATTGTTTTCTCGGTTATGCTGGGAAGCAAAGAGAGGGAGAGAGAAAGGGGAATGAAGGGCAGAAAACCTGACGCGAAAGAGCAATCGGTTTCTTTTTTCTTCTATTTTTTGTTTTATTACTTTCATTAAAGTGTCCCGCGAAACTGATATCCGTAAGGCGCATAATAAAACAAATTAGTTGCGCCCTTCGACACGTTTGACTTTTATTTAACCACGTCGTCGTGCTCCTCGACCCTGCTCTTTCTCCGTCTCTCTCTCTCGACAATTGACGCGCATGTAAAACTCTCTTTGCGGGTCGACGAGATTAAACGCGAGAATTGTTCGCACGCTATTTAAGCGTGTATTGTACGCGGCCGCTGTATTAGTTACGGCACGCGGTATGGTGACTAAAATCGTTTTATTGTCGATATTTAGCTCACGGATCGATACGCCAATCGTACGCAACATTGTAATGGTTATTAGAAAGCGACAAATAAACGTAAGTTGCATAATGCGAATATTGTTGAATAATAAATCGTCGATCGTTACTAGAGCGTTAAATTCGTCGACCGCGAAGAATCTTGCGGTTTCTAACTTCCGAGATAACGCTAACGTCAAATTTAACAAATGGCATCTTGCTGTTCTAAATATAAAATTGTGATGAATTTCAATCCGAAAATATATCGTGACGTGTAAAATATATCTGATGTACATTTATCATTTGAATACATTTGTGTGGAAAAACTATTTGTTTCAAGTTTCTCGTTCAATTTATCATACATCGTTCACAATTTATCATAGATTGAATAATATTCTCTTTATTTTGGAAGTTAGAAACTGTAAAAGAGAAAATCTGTTTTGCTTTGGAAAGAGATTTTCATATATTGTTATATGTTTATTAACATTAAGATAGCATTCCTTGAATTCGGACGTATTTCGAAATATATAATTGATACGTGAATTTGATAATAATTTTCTGAATATGCGCTTCGCAAAAATCACGAATTCCTGAATTATTTTCTAAATTGATAAATTGAATTGTTTGATACATGCTTGATTGCAAATTTACGTATCAAAAGCTAAAATTGAATGGCAGGAAAAATCTCTGAATTCAAGCGAAAACTTGTAGCGTTTGCACGTTTTAAACACCTATCGTTGTGTACACATATACAACGTAACTGATATACATAGAGTGAAACAACGATTACAATCTATACGCCAAACTTGATGCGTGAACATAATTGAAATGAATTGAATGTTGAAGAAAAACAATCAAGGGAAAATAACGTGCAACCGTCTACATAATTTTTAATCCCCTTTATTAAACATTATTCACAATTCGCTTGTTCGATGCAGAAATACGTATGATTATCGCATTTTGAGCGGAAATCGCAATTTTACGATGAACAAAGTTAGAGCCGCAGTGCAAATTGCGTGCTGCAAATCCGATTCTGCATCGAACAATGCATATTTGATTACAGGATCCGCGCGCGCGGCCCCGTGAAATTGCCAAAGTTTCTCACATTTTATTCGACTCAGGTGCATTTTCTACAACGATCTACATCGTTTTTATGCGGCCACAGTTTATTCCATTAATCCTTCGAATAATTATTTCAATGGAAGCTCTTGCACATAATTATTTTATTGCCGATAATTAACTTTGATTAAGTCGTAAGATTTTATTTTCGGATTTTTTGTATTTAATTGATCGCTGATAGCAATTTTCTAAAGTCTTTACGTTTCACGCATAGCGACTGTCACCTAAAGATTCTTCTCTTAAAGGATTTTTAAGGATTTTTCGCGATATATAAAGGTCGCCACGCGCGGATCCCGAAGATGGGCGATGTTAGATGGAAATCTCTCGCGGTTCGAAAAAAAGTTTCGGTTCTTCTAATGCCTGCTTCTTCTTAATTCGACAGGTGAACAACGCAACAGCGAGGGTACAGACGAAAAAACCGCCGACGGTGCCGAACGGTAAGTGTGTCGAAACTTTCTTATCACTTTTATCTCTTCGTAACTTTCGTCCCTCGGAGCTCTCTCCCGAGCTTCGTACTTAAACGCCCCGAGCTACGACAGGGTTCCATTAGAGCTTAAACATCGTACATAGGGCGTTCTACGTCATATTACCGGGTCGTATATTGTCAAAGATACCGGAGGTGGAAATATTTTGTGAAAGGAAGCCGTAAATCTGGGCAGATATAATTTGATTGGAACTTAATCAAAATTACTTAGCTTAGAGTCATTGCTAAATTTTAAAAACGAAACATTCAGCATTGCTCGTTATGAAAGGTATCTTTTCTTTAACGCGATATTATATTTAGATTATATGATATTGATATGAATTATGCCCGCGGGTATTTGATGCGTGAAATTGAAGTTTTACGGAACGTAGCAGAAACTCACGATAGAAAAATACGACCGTGCTTTTGAAAGCGGTTCGTGAAATGGCCGATCGCGTATTGCTCGCACAGGGGCGGCGGTCTATCGCATGAAATAATAAAAAAATATAGCCCGTATATCATTTTTATCACACACGATCTATGCTGTACAAACGTCGAGCGTATTTTCCCGGGGAATATTGCGCGAGAAATATACATTTTCCGCGTCCGCCGACTTTGCCAATGTAAAGATGCAAAAGTCTTCCCTTATTGCAGAATATGACGAGGATAGCTTCGCGGGGCGTTTTAAATTCCGCGATTCTCTTTTGCGCTTCCCTTCTGCCGTGCATTGCAATGGGAAATTTTGCTCAATGTAGGCGGACAAAAATATTCTACATGGTTACACACACATACACTTGTGTTCTACGTATTTTATGTTTCAAGAATATTTGGTTTAGCTACGTGAATCTAAAATTCAGATTCGATATCGGAAAAATGTATGTACATATTTACATAGAAAATCTTGAGCGTAAAGAGAGTAAGTTATTTTCCACAATGTTTTATATCGCTGCAAGTCCATAATGGAATTCAAGCAAAATTAGTCACGTTTATAAAAGTTATGAAATTTGTGTTGACTTTTTAATATAGTGTCGTCTAAAATATTTTTGTACGGTTAAATTGGGCAAATTTCGTACTGTGCTCACGTCCATTATGAGCACGACACGTAATGCCGGAGTTTTAAACTAAATCTAACCTCGGTCCGGTCGTACGGCCCGATTTAAATTGCGGCTTAATCCGGATTATCTGACGGACCACCAGCTGCGAAGAGAACACGTTGCAAATATGTGGTATTACGTAACCGGCTACTGCTCAAATAGGCTCTTCGCTGATTACACTATGAAGTCCTTCAGTCTGCCAGATATCTCTAGGTCACAGTTAATACCCGAAAGCTTTGCAAAATTTCTCTGAAACTGTACGGGATGTTTGTAAAATTACACGGGTTTCACAAGCAATTAATTGTCAAGTACCGAATGCTCTAAAACATTGTAAAATAGAACTTCATTATGACAGACTGAAGAATTTAGTGAGATACATCTAATACCAATAATTAAAAAATATTATAACGCAAAGGAGATCTCAAAAATTAGAAAATACATTGTAACATAATTGTCCAAATCAATAATCACAATGACATTAATAATAAGTCTTTAAAGCTTGGTTAGCGTAAATGGACGACTTATCTTCGTTATTTTTGTCACAACTCTTCTATATATTGCATATGAATCTTTAAGAAGGTTAGCCGAGATTTATGTCGACCTCTACATCGCGGATCGAAGCGACACGACTTCGATGTTATAAATAATCAGCACTTAAAACAGTAATAACGATTGACGCGCGTTGCCAAGTGTTTCCTAACGTGAATATAATTCTGGTCAGCGGGTTTTTGAGCTCACAAAGGATGTCGAATGACGTCGGAATCAATCGGTATCTCCAATTATAACCGTATCTATAATATAATTTCGCGAACAGAAAGACACTCAAACGTCAAACTAACTATTTTGTAACTTTACTTTTTCTCCTGTGTATCTTTAATTTTATTTTATTTACATATAATACATTGTAAGACGACTTGACTGGCCATAGATGGTATTTTATTACTACGTATCAACCATACGGATTGTTTTTTACGAGTATTAAATTTAATAATAATAATGCTAAAGCATCTATTAGATTCTCCCCTTTCCTCCCCAACACCCTCCCATCACAAAAGCTGTTAAAGAATTTTGTAGCGAAAAATATTAAAAAGTTTATTATACACCTCGACTGAAAAATGGTGTCACACGAAATAATACGTTTTTTTAACATCATCGGTTGTTGCGATAAATATTATCTCATGCCTCGGTGGTCGAACTGGTACGACGCCCGCCCGGAGTGTAGGGAGGTCCAGGTTCAAATCCTGGCTGAGGTAATATTTTTCGCAACAAAATTCTTTAACAGATTTCGTGACGGGAGGGTGCTGGGGGGGAGGGGAAGAATCTAATAGATGCTTTAGCATTATTATTAAATTTAATACTCGTAGAGGACCACAATCCGTATGGTTGATACGTAGTAATAAAATACCATCTATGGCCAATCAAGTCGTCTTACAATGTATTATATCTGTCTCTTATACACATCTAGATGTGTATAAGAGATTGATTATTATTAAATTTAATACTCGTAGAGGACCACAATCCGTATGGTTGATACGTAGTAATAAAATACCATCTATGGCCAATCAAGTCGTCTTACAATGTATTATATGTTAATTATTTAGGAATATTAAAGTTTCTGTTTCTTTTAATTTACCTCTAAAATGTAAATTATATGTAATTAGCTTCAACAGATATTTTATCTTAATTTATTGTTTGAATCTCTCTAAATTTCCTAAATAGACGTTTTAATGGCATTAAGGCTATTGTTATTTCTTATAATTAAATTAATCTCTCAAAATAATCAGGCATTTGTTTAAAATTAAAATTACGGAAATATTCGCGCCATGTCAGATTATCGATTCCGACGTAACATTAAATTTAAGACCGTTCGTCCGTGTTTGTGGCATCGCAGTTGCAATGCGTTCGCCCCGGTTTAATTGCGATCAAATCAACAGGACTTCGTGTCCAGCGACTGAATTGATTCTCGCCCACGTCGAGGCAACGTCCTATCGAGTGACGGCTTGTGTGTGCAAGGTTTAACCCTGCACCCACGCACGCGACATGCAATTATCGGAATGCTAAGGCTCGCGCCCTCAGGGCGCGCTCCGAGAGACGTTAAGATCAATTCGGGCCATTTGGCGCGTACAGGTGCACGCGTGGCCGCGACGCCTCCAATAACCGATTCAACAACTGTCGATTCTCGATGGAGTGGAATGGCCGAGACACCTCGCGCCTCGTGACAGTCTCTCGCGTTTGACAGTATCGCAGCAGCCGCGGTGTCGCTAACAAATGGTATTTCGACATTTCTCGAATGTTTGTACCTGACTTTTGATCGGTGAAAATTTAACGAAGTAACTTTGTTGAATTTTTTAGCCGCGAGGTGTCGTGCACGGAAAAAACGATATAAGGTTGCCACAACCACAACAATAGTAACATTTGGTACAGCCACGTCCTGTGGTTGTCACATTCACATTGATGTGAAGGCAACTATATGCATTTGGTACAGCAAACATAGTGAATGTTGAAACAAACATATATAGATGCACTACACAAAACAATGTGAATGTGACAACCACAGGACGTGGCTGTACTAAATGTTACTATTATTGTGGTTGTGGCAAACTTACCGTTTTTTCCGTGTGGTTAAATTCAGAAGAATAATCGAGAAATCACTAAACGTAGAAACGTTAATTGCTGTAAAGAGTTTTGCATGAATTGGTTTTACTCTTCGACTGGAAAATCGGAGACTTGAGATAAATAAATGCGACATTTAAGTTTTATTCCATGAACTTTAACCGCGCGTTTTCAAATGTTGATAATACTAAAGGGAAATATTATGCAGATCCTAAAGCCGATGTAGACGAATCGTGTGTGTGCGATTAGATTTCTCATCATAGCTATTTTCGTTTTTCTTGTAATTTCTCATCATAACTATTTTCGCTTTTGCATAGGAGAAACAGAAATTAGCATAGCACATACGATCTCCGCAATTCGATATAGACGTATATAGTTCAATCTAATTTACACATGGTATAATTTACGTAACATATCGTATTAATTTTCTGCGTTTATGGTAAGCATTTAAAAATAGCTGACATGTTACGATATTATTACGGTCTACAATTACACAATTAATCGCGTGTATTAGTCTCGAATTGACCCAATTGTAAAAGTAGTACATGTCTAATTATAGAGAAATTTATTCGGCGACAAATATAGCTGCCGTAAATCGCCTCATTATAGAGTCATTAATCTTCGCTCGGATACCATGTATCTTCGAAAATAAGTCATTATTTCTATTCTGCTGACGTAGAAAGAAATTTGTGAATATTTTAACCGTTAGGATCCGATTCGAGTTTATCTAATTTCGAAATGTATTAGTCACGTTATCTTGAGATCATTTCTATTATTTTAAGATACGAAGCAGCAGTAGTTTTAACAGTATTATATATCTTCGGTTAGGTTAGCTGTTTCTAGTTATTAAACCTGTACGATGTACCGAGCAGGCCGTTTTCGCAAGTGCGAAACCGCAAATTTATTTTGCCTCCGGTCGTGTGGGCTCTTTCTTGTTCCCATACTTCACCGTGTAATACGCCACGTGTGTAAATAACGTTGAAAGGAGCCCGAACAAGTTCCGCCGCGCAACCCCGCCGACCCGGTTTACCACCGCTAGTATATGTTTTTCCGCCCTTATATATATCCCGGATCGACAGGATTTGCAGAAGCCAAGTCATAAAAATTGCATACTTGCCCCCGTCCGTTCCACTTTCTCTTAAGCAACGATGCACGGTCTCTCAATCCTCTTAACCGATACCAAATTTACGTGCTCGACAATTTTAATGTCCGCCTGAAATATTCCTCTCGCAACTAGAGTAGTCTCAACGAAGATTTAATCCATGACCCTTATAATTTTTAATAAAAAATATACACTTTATTTAAAACTTGATTTTAATATGTAAAACGTCTATCTCTCTGATGTACACTACATTATGCACTGAGAGAAAAAAATGGTTGGAATAACAATAATCTCACTATATTTTATTGTTAGTTTTGACCTTAAACCTATTTTTATAGTTTTTAAACATGCAAAATATATCAGAGTGAACAGATTTATAGTCATCATCACTATGACATAAATTATTGTTATTATTGTATGGTGTATAGTAAAGCAAGCTATGTAAATATAGTTACCTTACCAATATTTGTCAAATATTCCAATTGTATTGATTATATAATATGGTTAATTTTTCTTACCATTCCATATATTCTATTCTCATTATATTTTTACTTTAAATGATTATAATTATTGGTAAAAATTTTACATGGGTCACTTATACTATGCTTATATCGTAATTATCACATAACATAATGGTAACACTTACTATAAAAATGATATTCCTAATTAATAATCATTTACTATGTCATTATACTTCCAAATATCATACATTTTTCTCTCAGTGTGATTGTATCCACGATACTTCGTGTTTTAGGGACTATTTTAGCGCGTCTCTCTGCATCGAGCATCGAATTAACGTTTTATTCGCGATGGCACAATCGTACACTGAGAGAAAAATTTATGATATTCATGACTATAATTAAATTGTAAATAATTATGGTTAGGTGCACCATTTTTATAGTTATTATTGCTATAATGTTAGTAATAATAACAAAAATAGTTACAAATACCATAATTTAACTATATTATTATAGTTAATTATTATAGTTGGAACCGGTTCCAACTATAATTTGCAATTTAATTATAGTCACAAATATCATAAATTTTTCTCTCAATGTAACGGCCGCGCAACTTCTTCGACGATGTGAGGCATCGCGAATATTTAGGATTACGCCTAAAATTTTCACCCTGCGCTTTATCCTCTCTCTTTGGCAGCAACTCGCGTTTCGCGGCGTTTCCGCTCGCCGCTTCCGTGAGAACAGCCGGTACCCGCGGTACGTGATGCCCATAATTTACGCAAAGTCTCGCTGCTCATTAATTGTCGCGTAAATAACGCCCCGCCGCACGGCATGCATACATTTGCCTCGCGCTCGCGTGGCGCGCACCCTCCGTTCTTTCTTTCGTTTCTCTCAAATCGTGTTGCACGCTTCTCCTTTTTTCCTCCGAGCGAGCCGCGACTGCCCTCGCCTTCGCTCACTTCTTCCCGCGCGAGGAAAAGCGCGCCGCAACGAATGCGCGGCGCATCGAGATATCGCACGTAATATCTCACTTCCGCAGGAAGAAACTTTTCCTTCGGTTATAGCTTTAACTCTGCTTCGCCGCGAACTTTTATCCGTTGAAAATTATCTTCTTCGAAATTGCGTGTCTTTTTCTCTCCTCTCGCACATGGTTTCCATTATTATCACCGATAGCTTAGCGTTCGGTATAGTTGTGTCAATATTCTTTTCCTCTTTATCGCATTGTTCTACTTTCAGTAAGAAACGTAAAATATTTGTTACTGAAAAAATTTTTATTCTGCTTAAGATTGGAGATCCTCTTTCTCTCTCCCTTTTCTTTCTCGTTTAATAATGGGATTATTATTATCTGGCTAACACCGCACTCTTCTTACAATCCGATTTACAGCTGTGACGGTACCTACAAAGCGGCGCGCGGTGTCGTTAAAACGCAGAACATTTCTGTCGAAAAGAAAAAAGGGGAAAAAAGGATAAGTCTCGCATTTATTTCGCGACTGGGTCGCACACTTTTTTCCGAAACTTTTTCCTCTCGCTTCTTTGCGTTCTCGTTTTCTCGGTGCTCGGCGCAGTTCGCCGATTCATCGGCAAGAAATAAGCGCGAGAAGTGGAACGAAAAAGTTGGGCCGGTGCGGGTAGCTTCATTTTATTAAAAAATTTTATTTTTATTCCCGTCGCGGAGCCGGGCCGCCACGGCCGTACCGGCGGTTAATACCGGAAGCGGGGTTTAATGGAATTACAACGTGTTTTATATGCGCGCCAGCATTTTCGCGCGAGAAATTCGCGGAACGGACGAAGAGCGCACAAAAGGGGAGCCCGGGCGGCTGGGGACGGGGGCGGAATTTCACGCGCCACCGCGTAACGTGTTTGCGTAATATTTGCATGATATATTTTCGATACGCCGGCTCGTCGCAAAATCCTATAAGTTTTATGCAAAACGGGCACTATTGTCCGCCGCGCCGCGGCTGCGCTCGATAAATAAACCGGCGGCGGCGGTTCTCTGCGAAGAAATCGGTTGTAGAGATATGAAGAGTGGTACGCGTCTATTTTCACGGGTCTCGCGTCATGTCTAAAAGATGCGCCGACCCGATATACCGAAATATCAGGGGAAAATTGCATTATATATGCGCGCGAATGTCGCCGAAAGTCGGGACGGAGATGGGGCGAAATTGTAGATCTCTTCGTCGCAACAGCCATTCCGCAAAATGCAATTACACCTTTGCACCCAAGTAGCTACGTACACGCAAATGAGCAGGCGTCCGACAGTGCGGTAAGCATGCGAGCGTGAGTAAACGAACGTGCTTGTTGCAAGACGGGGAGCTACCTATTTTCTGCATTGTTGAATTCCTTGCGTAAACACTGCCTAAATATACACACTGAGTAACTCCTAAAATTAGCATAGCCGAGAGAGAAAGAATTTTTTTTCCGACATTTTCTTTTACAATTCTACACAAAATTCGTCTTCTTTTTATTATATTCTATCGTTTGCTGCAATTAAATTGCATTTATACGCGACTCGATGAAATTATTTCACAGCATTGAAGTTATTATGCAAGAGATACCTTATATGTATTTATCTTTATTTTTAGCTTTTACCTCTCTCGCGCGCTACATTTTCGTTTTTATTAAACTTATCTTCTCTCTATTTTCTCATATAACGATGAACTCTGCCGCACCATTCATTCGCGAAACCAAAGAAGAAATAATTTCCGGTGGCAAAATAACACATATCAAGATTCACGTTTGAATCTTAAAAAAACAATGTCGTTGTTCTATCCATTATTTCTTTTCCCATTTGGTTGGAATATATCATGTCGTTTGTGCAACAATATTTTCTCAGAAACTTTGCACTTGAATTTTAATTAATTTCTCGCAGATTACAAATTTGTTGCCGTAATCCTTTTGCAAACAGAGAAAACACACGTATCTTTTAAATCTAATGCATATGGGTGTAATTAAAATCTTTTAAAGAAGTTCGCTCAGAGATGCTAGAATTTTATATATTATGATTTAATCTTTTATTTCTCTCTCTCTCTCTCTCTCTCTCTCTCTCTCTCTTTCTCTCTCTCTCAAAGAACTTTCATTTCATAGAGCGTGATATACCAGTTAGATTTAATGTCAAATGTAAAAAAATTTAGCAAAATTTTAATCAAGAACCGTGCGGTTTTAATTAAAAATAAAAGTGCAGGCTTTGCATTTGCCACGCCCACGATTATAATCTAAACGCCCACGTAAAATATAGTTTCTGGTGCGAGATCTGCCGTTGCGCAAATGGCCTTTATTTTATGAAGTGAAATTCAATCGTTGAAATTTACGTGGAATTTGGATTCCACGATTTTAGGCACGCAGCGACCTCGGCAATCAAGCGTTTTACGTGCCCGCCTCGTTGTTATCCTTCCGAGGGCGAATCGTTATCGGGGGTTCCGCCATCCGATTGCTCGTTTCCGCTTTTATCGCGTTACATCGGCGCGTGCTTCGCGGAATCTGACAAAAATCGGGGTTAAATCCGACGTAGATATGCACCCGGGTGACCGCATCCGGCATCCCGCTTACGGGTCATCCCCGACGCGATGCCGGGCCGACCCACCCCCGTTGGAAATCGTAACTAGGCAGGCAGGGAGGGCGGGAGGGAGGGAGAGAGGGGCAAGGGCGAGAAGGGCGAGTAATTCGCCACCTTCCGTTTCATTACTGCTTTGCCAGAGATACAGCCGCGTGGCACGCAATCGCGCGATCAATCCCGCCGCTGGTATTCACGTCCGTCAGTGCCACGGACGCTGGGCGTACGCGAAATCGCGCCCCGTTACGCGCACGTAGATCACGCGTCATTAATGCGCCGCTGGACCGATCGCGGGATGCGGTGTCCTGAGAACTCGTACGTAAAAATTCGTGAAGCGGGACGAGATATCGCGAAGTGTAGGTCCTGCGCACAATGGAGGAATATTAGATAGGAATAGGAATTAAAATTTTAGAATCAGTTTTCTCAATGAATATTGAACGTAACGCACAATGGATATTCATACACTGAGAGAAAAATTTATGATATTTGTGACTACAATGAAAAGTTAAATAATTATGGTTAGGTGCACCATTCTTATAGTTATTACTGCTATAATGTTAGTAATAATAACAAAAAATAGTTACAAATATCATAATTTAACTATAATTATTATAGTTAATTATTATTAATCATTATAGTTGACACCTTTTTAAAAAACTATAATAGTTATAGTTAAATTATGGTATTTGTAACTATTTTTTTGTTATTATTACTAACATTATAGCAGTAATAACTATAAAAATGGTGCACCTAACCATAATTATTTTACTTTTCATTATAGTCACAAATATCATAAATTTTTTTCTCAGTGTGACATAAATGTATTATACGAAACACAACATAACTTATTATTTATCTATAGTGTTCATTGAAGAGAGAAACTGATTCTAAAATTCTAATTCCTATTCCTAATATCTAATATTCCTCCATTGTGCGCAGGGCCTTACGGTTGTACGAGATGCATTCTTGTTTTACGCGATCAAATTACGTTTGCTTAAATACCTCTCTATTTCGATCAGAAATACACTATTTTATCTGTTTATTTTGATAATAAAGAATGATTCTGATATTTCTCTGATACACCGCGCATTGAGATATCGTTAGTACCGAGCCGCTTCGCAATTAACTGTACGAAGGCATTAAGTTACCAATTAATTGCAAATGGATTTTGAACGAAGTACCTTATAATTGACGCGCGTAGAGCGCGAATGAGCGCCGGTAAAACTCGTGAATTCTCGCGTGATCTCGCCTCTCATCAACCGACGGGCGTTATTATGGACATTATGAAAGTGGAAATTTTGCGATTCGTGCAGGCGCATATTTTTCCGAGTTCGTAAAAACTGATTTGATTTTAAAACATCTTTATGCGCATAATCTCGGAAAAAAGTGCCCCATAAATCATGCGCTCGGCATCAAACTTCGCTCGTCCCGCCTTATTCATCTCCCGGCGGGAACAAAATCGAAGACGCGCGCGCGCCCGCGTCTCGAAAGAAAATTGCAATCTCGGGTTTTATAAGACGTGGAGTGCGCCGCCGATAGTTCGCAGCCATTCTCGATAGAGCCAATCTTCTTGTTACATAATTCCCGCGGCCAATTACGCAGAAAGAGAGAGAGAGAGACCCTGGTTATCCCTTCGGAGATATAAAATCCATTTTCCATCCGTATTACGTATTCTTCGTTTATCGTCAAGACTTGCTTTTAAATGTATCGCCGTAACACGGTAGTAAATTTGTGCTACTATCTGACGCAATAGATATTTCTCGCAAGAAAAAAAAAGATACGTCGTTTCTCTATAAATAATTGCTCAAATGCAATTATTAATTTAACGGAATATTTATTAATCTGTCATTAATGTTACTGTTTTTATTAATGAAACAGCAGAACTTTAAGATCGATCGATTTCGCTGTCTCAGAATTTTTATAAACTCCTTTCCACCCCCTTTTTTGTAATAGACATTATGTGGGTATCGCCTTTTTTTTCTCATTTTAACATACGGGTAATTTACTACGGAGAAATCTTCTCCTCGGAGAAAGAATTTCACGTGGAATTTACGTTCGTGGGAAGAATGAAGCTTGTGGCGCAACCCTTGAAGCCCTAAAAACTTAGTGGCAATCAATCAACCACGCCCAACGATTATTAGTGCAGCTTTGTGGAGAATAAGAACGAGCGTTTTAATCATAGCTGTTCGCACAAAATTACCTTGTGTAATTTAATATTAATCCAAATTGATATTAATCGAACAAATCCCTTTTACAAACTTTACACGCTGTTAAGAGTCATATAATCCTGTCTTTAATATAAATGAGATAGTCACGTAATAATTTAGAGCGTAACATTCGCGTAACATTAAAGTAAATGAAATGGTCACATAATAATTTAGAGCTTAATAACATTGTGCGCAGCGTGGAAAATCATATTATGTCGATCGCATCATTTTTCTTTACGGCGAAATAGATTTCGCAACGATGTAACTACGTTCTTAACTAGCAAACTATTAACGATGACAGGGTATTTTCGGCTTAATTCAAATAACCATCTGCCCTATATACGTTCCGTTATCGCGTTACGCCAGGTAATTGCGAACACCGCTAAATACTCTATTAATTATCTTCGCCGGTCGTGCGACAAATGCGGTGGCTTTATCTATAAAGCATATATGTAATGAATTAAAAACACTGTTTTAACTGCGAGATAAATAAAAGTCTCTGCGTGATTGTTTTTTTTATTTATTATTTAGAGAAACACCAGATGTGTGTATAAAGAGGATCTGTTTTTTGTCTGTTGCAGTGTGTGTACAATGGCCAGAGGGTAGGTGCTTCCACGACGTGCCGGAGCCGGCACTGCTGAATCTCTACTTTGAGATCCGTGAGAACTGTCACGGATTCTCCTGAAGGCAACGACCAATCAGGCAACGACAATGATGACAATGACGGCCCCCGCGCTCCTCGTCTTGTTGCGAGCGCGCGGATCATCAGTATCACTTCAGTATCGCGCGAGAGAAACATTCTCGAGATAACGTATTTATTTAAAAGTCTTTCCAAAACAGCCGCCACACACCACGACCAAGCCAAAAACGAATAGCCACGTATAGCCACACTAGAGAAGGGACGAAGGTCCTTGGTTTTTTTTTCTTTCTTTTTTTTTCGTTTACGTCGATACATTTCCGATCGGAGGAGCAGTTCCTGTCTCGCGATTTCAGTAGAGACGCGCCGTCGAATGGATAGAGTCGACGGAATGATCCTTCGCGTGAGGACACTGATCTTATACTAATCAGATCTACGAATCTAATCTTATGCAGAGTTAATCGACACTTTTTCTTTGCAGATTGTTAAATATATTAGATATTTTTCTTTTTGCAGATTATAGACAATACAAATTATTCCTTTAGTAAATCCAAATTCAGTTAAGCCTCTCAGACAAATAACTCAGAAAAATAGATAAGCAATGCTAATTGTTACTGACAGTTAACTATATCACACAAAGAGGCTTTCGTGTGGCGATAGTTTCTCGAAAATTACGGGCCCAGAAAATCTCATTCAATTTCCCGTCGTCTCCGTTCATTCGAGCCGCGTCTCCGCGTGAGAGCGACGCTAAGGAACGCGTGGCGCTCTCGTGTATCGTTTCCGGTGATCGTGATGGATCTTGTGTGACACAGGTCTAACGCTGGCCCTAAACGGGCGCTCGGCAAAATTCTCGCTGAGCGCGCGAAAACGGGATCTCGCGTCTCTTTCTTTATAGGGTTCTCGATGATCCCAGCGGAAGCAAGGTGGGTGATCCAGAATATTTATTTACCTACAACTAATTGCTCGTCGTTCAGCCAGTTCGGGAGTAAAGACTGTCTCTCCTGTTACATATACATATATATCTTTTTTTTTATTGTACTTGCCTTTTCTCTATCGTCCAGCAGGAGAGACACACCATGTGCTCAGCCCCTCCTAAGTTTCTCTCACACAACCAATTTTTCTTTTGTTGTTTCCTCTGAGCCGAAGCGAAGTCCTCCCTTCTTATCATCGCCCGTTTCTTCGTGGTGAGAAAACTACAAGAAGTAATAACAGCTTTTGCGCTCGTGCGGAGGAAAATGCGTTGTATAAAACAGAAGAGAGGAGAGAGAGAAAGAGAGAGAGTCGAGATAAAAATAACTTAAATAATAAAAGTGCCATGTTACGTAAGAAAAATTACGATTAAACGGCAGAGTATTAAAAAGTGCCATCATCTAATACTTTGATACGATTATTTATTGTGATGTCGCAGATTATTGGAAAGCGTTGTTAATAATTCGTATCGAATCGCATTTCTCTCCGACACTGTTTTTTTATGACGCGCATTATCCTCCGCGTAAAACGGCGTTCAAAGCGGAAGCAGTTAATCCTCACGAAATCGTTCGCGCAATCGTTCGTTTCGATTTCTTTATATTATAGCATGCCACGAAGTGGTCGATTTAAGAACCGGCAGTCACGACACCTGGAGCGAGACGTCGCGTTGTCATAATTCGGAACTCCTCGCAGCGAGAACGCGAATTCGCGAACTTCTGATGCTTTTACCATCGCGTTCATTATATCTTGCGTCGCAAATTCCGATGCACTTTTAAAAAGAGTGGAAATCGAAAATACGACTTTATTTATTCAGTATTTCTGTTTTACGCTTTTTTTTAACCGTAAAATTTTTTTACACAGAGAAAATCTATTGAAATATCGCTTTTGTAAAATCGGGATTCAACATCGATGCGCGTTTCTACCTTTGATTATATATTTACCGATCCGAACGGTAGTTCCATTATCTAAATGTATAACTGTTTCACTCCAAAATAGCAGAATGTAACGTATCGTGAAAATGTTTTTTTCCACTTTTTTTATCGAATATTAATACGGTGGTTCGCTATATTTTGCTCATAGTTTGGTACAAATATATATATATGTGCATATACAAACGTTCCATATAAAGTCAAATAGCAAGTGAATTATTCGATAATTTCGAAATAACTTATGTATTTAGATTTAACGAAACGAGTACAGGGTAATAGAGTATTAAGGATAAATAAGTTTTTTTTATAACTAAGAATGTCTGATCGAGACTGGGCAGACAAATTCCGATTTTAACATCTCGATAACTTATTTATCTCGTTTATTATTTTCGTGAAATTCGACGATATTCGCAAATCGAAGATTCCATCGTCGATTGTCACAGCACCACAGAAGTAATATTTTTAGAACATAAGTAGGTTATCGTGCCAAAAAAAAAAAAAAACAGGGTATTGATTGTGGTGATCTTTATTTTAGATTTCGTGTAATTAGTGTACGTAGATTACATTTTTACATAGGACAGAAGAGACACGGCTGCATTTTTAAATGCCGATTAGATGACGAAATGACGTAGCATCAAGTTTACGTGATTCTGCAAGTGATTCTAACTCACACTCGCATTCCAGTCGCGTTCGTCCCGCTGTCTATTTTTATATAATGTGATTTTTACTCTTGGCGAGTGATCGCTCTCTGCCGAGCTTAACGTTAAAACTTACTTGCAGGATCCACGAGAACGTAGAACAGTATTACGCAACCGCATGACTGTACTCTATTACAGGGTTAAACCGACATTCCAAAGATCGTGACATCGATTACGCGCCAGACGAGTAAACTGGGGTAATTCGCTATAAAATAACCGTAGATAAACAATCGTGATTTATTCCGCCTTTACTGATCTATCGATCAATCGTGTGCCATAATACCCCACTTTACAAACGTAGAAAGTAGGCTTACAATTTTTAATAGATTAAGACACACGACGTTAGTTGCATAGCGATTAGACTACATAGTTAATCGTCAAATGAGTGTTTGTGTGTGGACGATTAAGTGTTCTACAAAAAATCAGTGAGCATGGAGGTATTTGTAGAAACAGAAGATTTCCGGAAATCGGACAAGGAAAGTGACAATGAAAATAGATAAATCAAGCGATGCATATGAAACGTGAACGAAAATGTGACAAATATAAAGAGAAAATTATTATTTTCCACAAGGCCAGCATAAATTTTATATATGAATAGACATTAATATTTCTACATCGATGAATATTGTCAATATTCAGTTTTGCGCCAAATTTCGATGACACTTTTGCAGAAAATTGAAAATTCGTTTGAAGATTAAAATATTGTATATTGATTTTAGAAAAATTCTAACGCACGAATATAAATAAAATGTGAGATGTGTGTATGCTCGCATTTTTATTTTGCACAATATACGCTTTTTTAAAAATATTTTCTTATCTTTTAATTAAAATTAATTTAATTATGCAATAGAACTTATTAATGTTGCAAGAAGACGAGCTGCATTATCGAGGCTTGGAGCAAAACGAGCAGCAACGAAGCAAATCGTTAATCGATACAAGAGAAGCTTGTTCTTGTCGCTGGTCGTCGAAATAAATCTGCGCGACACACAAGCGAACCGATTTGTCACATCTCAGTCAATAAAGAGGAATTTTTACTTTCCGTACATCGAACGAGTCAATCGAAAACCGATTCTCACGATTGCACGCTCATGCATGAATCCATCATTCATCGAAAAGAAACAGAGAATTGGCAGATGCGAGTCATTTAAAACTTTTAAAAGATTAAAATATTAACATGAATTTCTTGTATAAAATTATATAAGCTAATAGTACATCATGTAAAGAAGAATAATTAACTCGAGCTTGCTAAATAGTCTCATTTGATTGTTACATAGTAAAATTAATGGATTCTTAAAAATAATTTTGAAAGTCAAAAATAGCGAACGGAGCAGACACAATTTTATCGTTATGACTATATCTGCCTTCTTCTCTAGTTCTCTCTTTCTATTTAACTATGCGATCGCTCCGTCGACGTGTTTATTTCGCACACTTCTCTCTTCGGTCTTCTTGCGGAAGTATTCCGCCTCTGAACTTTCCGCTGTAAGTAGTCAAGATATTTTCGTCGACGCGCTCTATTCTCCGTCTATTCATCGAATCGTCGTCGTTCGGTACTCTCTGCGTATCTGCTCTCGAAGTCATACTCGCGAAAGTACTTGATTCGCATACTTTATCCTCTCAAACGCGAAGCAATTCAGGCGTTAGATCTACGTTAAGAAAAATTCTCTGTTTTCCTTTTCCTCGAAAATTCTTCTTGAGATTTGTTCTCACGAGTGACTCTCGAGTGCACAACCGCGGACGACAGTTTAGCGATGGGATAACGAAAAAGGGACGCGGAAGAGAGCAGGTTCTTGCCGTTCGAGGAAAGATCCGGAAGCCGAGGTCTTTCCTCTCTTCCTGGACCGCTCATCTCTCTGTCTTTTCATCTATCCCAACCTCGCACTTCTCGCGGCGATATTACTACTCAGCTTCGCAGTTCCCGAAGCATTCCGCGTCCCCTAACAATTTTCATTCCATTTCATACCGCTTTCCTACATTCTTCTCCCTGCACCGCTATCTTCTTCCTTCCCGTTGCCCCGGTCCGTTCTTTTCTCCAATTTTACCTTTCGTGTCAGAATTCTTTCACTTCAGTCGCACTGTCGCGGCCGCGTCGGGGACGTGCGACGAAAATTGATATTACTGCCGAGAAAGAAAAAGATTTGCCTCTCTTGACGTGCAAGATTTTATTGCCTTCGCGACGCAGCGTCCGACGTCCATTATGCGTGAACCTGAAGATAAATCGCATAACTCCAAGTTTTAATCACTGCTACTGAATCTCTACAAAGACAACGTTCGCGAAATCGCGGATCGCGTGAATTTTATCGACTCACGAAATTGCGGAGTCAGGAATCGGCTTCGAATTTTATTGCGCTTATGATTCCCGAAAACTTATTTTATACCGACGACGACGATTTTGATGATGCATGCTGTAGGCTTTTTACTTTGAAATTACGCTTATTTTAATACACGGCGGAGCGTTAAAAGAGCACATAAAGTCACGCAGGGCTTTTCGCTCGTAAAAGCGAAAATAGAAGGTACTCCAAGCTAAGAATCTTTTATTAAAATTTTCGAGATTTTCTCAAAATGCAATTATTTTAATAAAAATAAATTAAAAATTCTGGAAATATATGGCTCGATTACGAAATCCATCTTTTACGAACACACGCTCTAAAACAATAATGAGTACTTTTGCGACTGAAATGCCTTGTGATACTTGAACGGCACAAAAGAACCAGGAACGACGGCAGGACATCAGGAAGAAAGCAGCCGGACAACTGCTTGTGTCGCAATTCGAAAGGCCAAAGAGGACTTTTACGGAAGAACTGCTATCCGAATGCTTTCCGAAGAAACGGACTCCTGGAGATAGACTGAAGACACGAGCGATAATCGAATAAGAGGCCCACGAATGCGATGGTTTCCGAAAGGTACGGCCCCCTTCCTACAAAAAGCAAAAAGAACAAAAAAAGAGAATTAAAAAGAGCGGGATCGAGCGAGTAGCAAGTAACAACAGCGATGAGACGATGTAGGCACGGAATGTGCAAGGATTGCGAAATGCATAGAATCTGCGCTACACCCGGAGATGAATCCTCTTGGACGCGCTTCTTTTCTCAGCCCTGCGTCTCCGTTCCGTCTTACTTCTTTACGAGAAAGAAGAAGGAAAAGTCTGTTTTTTGATTATATTAAATTGACGTATTTGCACGATCTCTTTGTGTTACATAAAAATGTACGCCAAGAAATATGGACCGAGTTCTTAGAAAGAAAGGGAAGAGATGGAAATAGCATGTATATATTATTGGAATTAATATCTAGGGAGAAGAGGAGAGAGTGTGTTGCACATAATGTTACACATAACGCATATAATGCGAAATTGATATCTGTCGAATTTCGAACGCAAACGCTAGGTGTCCGAGGAAAAGAGGCGCGTCGCGAAATTTCGGAGAGACACCCCTCCACAACCCCCGAGTGTCTCCGAGAAACGATACGAAAGTCTCGCCTGGTAGCTTTTAATCTTTAGGGCTCTATCTGTCCAGTGGTAAAAGCATGAGGTATTTACGTTACGTACATAATAATTCCGTATGATTGACTTGCGAGAGTATGTCGTATATAATGATCATTAACATCCTCTTTTGGCACACACTTTGGTCGCTTCACAGTCTCGTACCGCCTGCCCGCCAGGCCGCCTTAAAAAAAAAACTCTCGTGTCCGAAAATGCAGATTAATCGATTAATCCATCCCCCGGCCCCGGCATCGTCGGCCGCGCTTGTTTTGCGTGTATGTCCTCTCTATACGTATTTATACTGATTCACTCACACCGCCAGTTCGATTAATCGGGACACACCGTCGACTCGTCTCTCCCTCCACTTAATGGTCCCGCCTCGTTCCTCCCGCGAGTCCTGCGAGTCCTCCCCCGAACCCTAGTTCCACGAACGCCGAATGCACTCGACGTCGATTAGCGTTAACCTCGGTTAACTGCGAGACTCTCCCTCTTCGCGTTCGCGACTATGACCGTAGCGCGAACGGAAGCCGAGGGAATCGCTAACGAGAAACAGTTAATCGAATTATCCGATCGAGTCCGCTGCAACCGGCTCCACATGTCCTCCCTTTTACATGTCCCTCTCCATCGTCGATTTAACCCGCCTTTCGTATACCTCATACGTATATATATACATACATTATATATATAGATATTTTTTTTTAAATTGTTACTATTACATATAATAATCACGGTAATGCGCCACATTCACTGGTTGATGACTGTCTCGTTGACATAAAGGCCCGTATCTTGCCTGTGGTTGTGCTTGGTTGTGGTTGGAGCGGTTTTGGGAGAGAATTTTTTACTTGCTTCTTTTTTAATATTATTACCTTTTTTAATTTGCACGTCTCATGTCGTGGCCTTGGCTTGCCTTCATATGAGATTCACCTGTGAATATATATATATATACATTACATATATATATTGATATATATCTATACCGATATGCCGTATGTATCTGCGTGTATATGCGTCTTCGCAGAAACGTTAGCGCTATATGCACGCGGACACATATTTATTATATTGTAATTTCACACGTATGATAATCCGTCCTGGCAGTATCGTACGATTAACAACATATGTGCACTCATAACGTATACATTACAAGCTGCGAAGTAGTTTGTGAAAGCGACTTTCAGTATCGTGTTTTCTATTTTTTTCCTCACTTTGTCTCCGTCTCTTCTTTTCTTTCTTTCTTTCTTTGTCTTTCTCGTGCGTTCTTTTGTCTCTCTTCTCACATATCGTTCAAATCAGGATGCATATTGCACAAACTAACGAGAATCTTCGCGAGGATGATCGCGCGTGACAAAAATAACGAGCAAGAACAAACGCAACAGACACGAGAAAGCATGTTCGTCTCACTTGTTTCGTTTTCCTTTTCTCTTTCGATGCAATTTCTTTCGATATTTCTTTTTCTTTCCTTTTTGTTATTTCTCTGTCACTACTTCACGTACGGGCTGCCATGGCGGCACAGTCTGTAATACTTATTACTCTTCTTACTATGATTATTATTATTTTTTTGGAACTGTTTATTAATTGTCATTGATTAATGTTAATGGATCGTGGCACGGTGTGTTAGTTGGCGAGAGACATGACAAATAATTTTTTGAACGGGCGAAGGTTGCTGCATGCTCGAACAAATGCCGCCTTTGACTTAGTGGTAACTAATTAATTCTGGTATACCGTCCTTCGTTTAATTAATCGCCGATCGTGTCGGCCACGTCGCTCGCCATTTCTTTCTTTCGGGAGTGAATCCGATAATCGCGTACATCGGTACTCGTCCGCGAAATTCTCGGCGGGACAACGTCTCGTTAACTAGACCCGAGTACTCGCGAGTAATCGCACACGATACGAAAGAATCGTGCGAGTGTCGTCGTCGTCGTCGTCGACATTATTTCAGCAGGCACACAAGTATATAATATGCAGGGCGTTTCTGAGCAATCGCATCTCCTCGTGATATTTATATTTTAATTGATAGTTACATAATGTGATCAATATTTTTAAATAAAAGTTTAGAAATCATAGAGATCGTATATTTATTGGCATAAAGAGTCGTTTTGGCGAAAAAAAATAAATTTTTGAACAATTCAATACGTTTTTTCATTGAAAATAACTTCATATTTCTAAAGATGCCAAGATATTACTTTATAAGATGTTACTTTAAATCGACATTTTGCAAATTAAACTAAGATTGTTGAAATTGAATTTCGAATTTAATTCTAATTTTTCGAATCTATCTCTCAGAAAATTATTATCTCTGTTACTTTTTTTACAACAGCTCTCTTTAATCACGTTCTATTTGCCACTAAAAGAGGAGGGAGAATTATTCAGAAACAGCCCAATTGTATACACAACGTTCACCTTTCTTACTGATTGTTTAGCCTGGCATCCACTAATTAGTCGTCAGTGCGTAGCCTTAATTAGTTACCTCTGAGCGTGCAAGCACCGCCAGCAGTTTTAGTAGTGGGCCGCAAGCGGGAGTGCGCTTTGTTTTTTGGAAAAAGAAAGCTCGGCGAGAAGATGGACGACTCCGTCGTCGTCGTCGTCGTTCCCGAGAAAAAAAGAGAGGATCCGATTCAGTCAATCTCGTGTTCCTGACGAACGATACTCGTGGCCGTAAAATGCCCTACGTGTTTATCAGGGGAGAGGGAAGGGCTCTTTTATCGACTAACTAAATTATTATTAAGCCACCGTAGCTACACGGAAATAGCGCACAGTATTTTCTCAGGCTTTCGCGGACGTCGATCAACGCCGAGACGTTTCTGTTTTTCTTCCGTAATAACGCACGCGTTAACGTTTTTCTACGCGAGTGAAACGATCCAGTGGTTCTCATACTTTGAGCTTTTATCGCTACTGCTCGATGCAGAAAATATACATGATGAGAAAGACCATCTCTCGCGCAGTTAAATTTTATTGAATCGTTGTCGCCAATTCTTACCTTCGACAATCATCGGCCAATCGTTGGAGTTTAACGATCCTCCAATAAAATAGCATATGTCTTGAATAAATGATCTGACAGAAAATCTCATTTTGCATTAATATTCTGAGAAATCATGTCATATAGTAAAAAATAATAGTAATTGAATTCTATTTAACAGGAAGACAGCTATTTTTATAAATACTTCCATAATTTTATTTACTTTCTAATTCCAATATTCCATAATTATATTTATTGTTATTTAACAAGATATCTTTTTATTAAACAGACTTTGAATGACAGTTTTTTAAATTAAATTTTATTTCTCGTGTCATTAACTCAGATTGTCATTAACGAAAAAAGCGCAGTTTGAGAACCACTTACGTGTGCGATTGTTAAAGGAAAACCGTCGCTTCATCCCTTGAGAACTATCGTCGCAACTGGAAATCTCCCAATGGTAATTGTTCGCAAAAACTTTCGAAGAAAGTAAAAGCTCTCGGGTACGGTGAAAGCAATTTTAGATGGACGGATTAGTTTCGTCGGCACTATTGGGGTGATTCGATAAAAAGCATATCACGTCGTGCGGAGTCGTTATCGAAATCGCGAAAATACATCCGAAGACGCATCCATCCCGTATCGGCATTGGGAACAATGTTGACTCACTATGATCGTGTCCCGTAGATAGCGATTTCTTTGCGAGATGTGAAAGTAGAGAGCTCACGTTTATACATATATATATACATATATATACTAATCTCTGCATCTCCTTTTTTGGCGTATATTACTCACTCACACCATTTGCTCGGAAGTATCTTTGAATGGCTTTCGTTCGGAGACCGTAATCGTTATTGTTATACTTCTGGAACGAATAATATCTCTTAGTGCATGGAATCATATATCTCAAGCGAGATCGGCACACGAGTCGAGGCCGATTGGAACCTTGCGATCGAGTCTATCTGTGTAGCAAGAAACACGTATATTGTACCTGCATACCTCGATGCGAGAATGCGCCTTCATCCACCGCTTCAGGAACTTTGGTTGCCTCCGTCGCGGAGCAACGATTTTCATTGCAAGCCTTGGGATATGGCGAAGGAACTTTTTGACCCTCGGGAGAGAGAGACCCTTCGCCTGTGTGCGAGCACGAGCTCGGATCGATAACGCGCGCGAGAGAGAGAGCAAAACGCGGAAGATTTTAAGCTCCGGAATTGCGAAGCTCGTGGAATTAGAGCGAGCTTTTTCTTCGTTTCAACCGTCGAATTGCCGATCGAGGCTCTCGAGTCGTTGTTTACCGGGATAATTAATAGCTTCGATGTGATAACGTAGTGACAATTGTATTACAGTAACTCTCGATTTTTTTTTCTTTCCTTTAACAATAGATATATCCGCGGTACGCAGCATAACTAGAAATGATTTTGTCATAAAAAGGTACTGTCGTGTTTAACTTCATTCTCATGTCGTCTGACGGTTTTTAACTGAATATCATGCGAGTATGCCACAATAATTTCGCGCATCTAATTTTATTTCACGTGATGCAGTATCTCGTATCTAGATTTGATATTTTTAGTAAACGCTAGTTTCGTTGTACCACCCTCTACATCCCAGAACCGAACGCCCCGGACGAGAGGGGTGAACGTAACGGGTGTCTCGGACACACCGAAGGTTTGTCGTGCACTCTCAACGGGTCGCGGTAGTCCTGTTTGCTAACGTCATTAGTCCTGTGAGCGTTGATTTGAATTCTCCAAGTAATTTGCCAAGAGAAGTACGTTATGTAAACACCACACCTTAATCACTGTTGCTTTACTCGTTGGGTTATGCGACTGTGGTTCTAGTGCATTTGACTGACTTTTCAGCCTGCCACGGCTGCATTTACACCTGTTTCCGTGTATGTTCTTACTTATGTTTCTTTCACATTCTATTATTCACTTGGTCCATTTTATACCTTTTCTCTTCTCCCCCTCCTCCCTCGAATATGTCAATGCCTGCATCTTCTCTATTTTCTTCCTCGACGTTGACGTTTCTACGAAAAAGACGTAAAGTCGGTCTGTATCTCGTATCACCTTTTGACCGGTCATTTCCAGAATTTGTAATGACTTAATGGCAGATTTATTTGCGAAACACTTAACGCGACGTACGCTTTAATATCCGCCGCTATTCTTCTTCCCGAGTTTAATAAACTTCACGAAAGAAGTCATTACGCCGACGGTATTTCTCGTCTTTAGTTCGGTAACGATGTTTATTATTCACGAAACAATTGTTACATGTATTGTAACAACGCAATTGTATTACATGCACGTAACAATATATTGAAAATCAGTGATTTAACGCGAATATATTTTCTCACCGATTACTAAAAGTTTGTTGATTATTAACGCATTGTGAAAATTGCAAACTTATATCGAGACAGCTTTAAGTTGAATATTTTAACGTTTGTTTCCATATTCCTATTATATTCATATTATCGGATTCACTCTTAATTTGATTCCATCACCGTAATATTTCCTTTTACGATTTTACAAATCTATTATTTACGAATAAAAACTCTCTCCGATGCATTGTTTTAAAAGCACTCGATATACGATGAGGCTTCGTAATTTCTCGAATAAAACGAGCGAAACGAATCATCAACTCAGACAATTCAAACATCTTAATCTTCGCGAAACGATCTAGAGCGCACAGAGGAGATCTTCGATCTTGATTCTCACATCGCCCACTTTGTAAAGTTAATGCGGCTTAATTACGTTTTAAGTACTCGTGATTTACGACTCGAACGCGCTACGTGGAAAAGGCGAACGAGCTGATTCAATTGCTCGCCTCGCACGCGAGCGAGCCGTCATTTTCAGAGACGTCGAATAATCTCAAACACGGAAACCTCAACCTATTCCCTTAATCCTATACAAAATCTAGTATTCCATTTCTTCGCATAATTTGTATATTGTTTCAAATTAAGAGATTGAATTAAGATCTTCGCTCTTCATTCTTCATCACTCTCTCTCTCTTTCTTTTGGAGCACGTCGGAATCGAGGGTACAGAATTCAATGTAAGAAGGTGGTAGACCCACATAATTTGTAACGTCATGTACCATTTAGATACGACTGCGTGTTTAAAGGGTAGGCCTTACAAATGATGAGCGCTTGCCCCTTGTTTTCACAACGGAACCCTTCAATTTCTCACGTGTCCGCGCAAAAATGGGCTCCCCCTCGCCGCCTCTTAACGCGAGAAAATCAATCGAGCATCGCGCGGCTCTCTTCCTCACGGCGACACCGTTTCCTAAACGCGGATACAACACCGCGCAAACGTTTTCGGCCGTCGTATCTGTCATTTCTGAGTCGCTGTCGCCGGTGGCTCTCTCGCGAGGCGATTGTGTACAGCTTCGCACGGGAATACATAGGTAAACTCGAACTCCCTTTTTCTCTCGTTGTATCGACTAGTGAGTTGTACCTCGCGAGCGATGGAAAGAGCTTCGAGGCGCGCCGTGCAAAAGTGTACAAGTGAGGGAGGACGGAGGGAAGGAAGGGCGGGAAGAAAGAGGGCGATAGGGGACGTACGGAGAAGGGAGATAGAAAGGGTGCGAGAGAGGGAGACGACGACACGTGGGAGAGACGTGGGTCCAGGGGTGGATGCTGGCAGCGGCATTTATTGATCGCTCGTAGCAACCCTGCCAGCAAGCCCCTCACCGCACCCTCCGACCGCCCTCTCGTGCTCCGAGTCACCCTCTCGTGCTCTCTCACTCTCCGCGCGCGCGTCACCGGCCGCGAAACGAAAGCCTCAAAGCTGCACGAGCTGCACCCCTTCTCCCCAGGATTCAATCATATTAATTACTCACAGCACCGCCGACGACTCTCGACGTATGCACGTAAACGCGCCCGTTGATCCCCCGCATAAGCCGAATCTCCGCGGATCGTTTTTCTCTTAACGCGTTCGCCGCCATGCGATAACGCAGCGCCGTCCCGGACGACGCATTCAATTCATAATACCCGAGTTGAGAATGCTACATTCTGAAAATAACGGAAGGTCAATATAGCCGTACAGAATGGTAAAAATCGAGCTGCCTTGAAAAATTTACTTGTCTTTAACCCTTTAAGGCCCAGGCATCGATTCCGTTTGAGTAAAATTTACGATCAACGATCACAATAGTGACTTGTTTAACACACTGTAAAAAAAAGGATGTAATATTACTTCACTATTTATGATGGAAACTTACAAAATCACGTATTTTCACAATAATAATTGTTGTAAAAGTACATGATTTTGTTACGTTTCCGTTATAAATAATGTAACTTTTACACTTAACTTACATATAATTTTTACACTTGTTCCTGTAATTTTACATACTTTTTTTACAGTGCAGGAACACCATTGTTTTAGGAATTGAGATAGAGAATCTAGCTCCATATAAAACGGCGGATCAAGAGTATTGTATCGATAGAAACGCTACTTTACCAATACAAAACATTTGGGAAGAACTCAAAGTGAACATAATTATGTACACTGGGCCTTAAAGGGTTAAATGTTTAAATGTTTGTCCTCGTTGCGCGCAGCTCGCCGCTATATAGAGATATCTTTAAATATTATCGATGTCTCGAAAAAGCAGCGTGCTGCGCACAACGAAGTTAAATGTGAAACATTTGAAGTAATTTTATGAGGCAGCTTTTTGGTGATCTCGAAAAACAACGTTTTCTCTCTATTGGGATTTTCTCTCGGGCTATCGATATGTACAAGCGATAAGGTCAGGCCGGCGTAAAATTCCACGCGTAAATAACGTATACGTGAAATCGTCGAATGCTAGGCAACCAGACATATTATCTGGAATTAAGGGATGACTACTTGCATTTTACAGAATTTTATAGGATCCTCACATTCTACATGTTAGAAGAATTGAAAATTTACATTGCAAATTTTAATGCAAGAAGATGATACAAAATTAAATAGATAACATATATTGACATTTAACGAACGCGATAAAAGCGGCGTTGTTGGTATCAAAAATAATTTCGATGAAGCCAGGTGGCCCAGATGCGCAATAACGAAGTTTCACGCTGTAACACGTGATAAAAGTTCCTTTTCCTCCAATATTCTCATTATCGGGTAATTGCGTTGAAAATGGCGCGCGGTGAGAAGTTATCGCGTAATAATTGATAAGCGTGTGAAACGACGTACGGGGCGACAAAAATGTTATTCCCGCGTTTATCTCGCGTGTGAAATTGGAAAATATACAATTCGATTCGATTACGTTCATTCCTTCGATCAACGATGTTAATCTGATTTCCGAATTGTATTTCCGCTAAAAGCGATTGTCAGCCGGGAATCTCGCTCGTTATATTTTGCATATCAATATTTATCTTAATATTAATTTTTCCGGTGCAATTAAATTTTCAATTAAAAATTTTAAGCGAATTCGAATTCCGTCTCCGCCGGGGTCTCTTGCCTTTTCCTATGTTCGTTTAATTAAAGAAACGGTTCATTCGGAATTTATCCGTTTTTATTCATTCAATCTTAGCCTCGTCTCGTCATACTCTCGTGGGCGGGATTAATTAAACGAGGACAGAAAGAGGGGATAATTAGTTTACGCGCAAGCCCGGAAAGTTCGTTTCGGTTTAGCTCGGAGTTTTGCCATTTTTCCATTTAAAGCACACGCGTCGGCGCGGCCACATTCTCGCGAGAATGTAAATTTGCATGAAACAAGTACATCAAGTACAAAAACGTGGTAAAGTAGAATATACCGCGGTAATCGTTTTTACGAAATATACTAACTAAAATATATTACTAAATATATTAACTTAAAAATATACTCGCGATGGCAAAATTATTCCTTGTTTCGTCACGCGAAACATTCGACGCGCTATATTTTTGCAAATCTTTGAATTTAAAATCAAGCAGGACGCGTATCAGTCTGTACATCGAGAATTACGAAGTCGTCTCGGCAGTTTTTGTGAGTAATTATTTTTTAAAATGTACCTAACAATATAAAGAGAATCTCGAATACAATCGAAGAAATTATAAAGTCTCGACGGTAATTTTTTTATTCGTGTTCCCCTCGACGCCCCCTTCTCTCGTTAAATAGTGCTCCGCATCAGTCAGCGCTTCTCCCCGTTGTCTTAATTATATCATGCACTTGCTATAATGTTCTCTCTTGTGCCTCTCGAGACGCAATAACATGAAAGCCTCTTCATGAATTCAGCTCCTTTTCAGAAAGAGGATTCGAAATTTTGTGTAATATCGGTACTACAAACTAATATAATCGCAATGAAAGGGGATAAATCTTGTTTACCTTTACGATTACGCATGTTGATATTTTGTTATTTTTTTGTTATTTTTTTACGTGAGATTGCAAAGACCTATATTTCGCGTTATTTTGTGATCGTGCGGTTTATAGTTTGAATATTTTAATATTTTTATAGAACACGCGTGGCATATACATAACGGGTACATTTCGGATCGGTATGGCGGCATACGATTGTTAGATTTTTTAGTTGACGTTTGCAGAATTAAAAAAAAAAGCGTATGTACGCTCGAAGCGAAAGTGCACAGTTCTATGTAAAATTATATCGGACATCAAATATGCAATTACGCACGAATGGCACTGCGTTGATTGGTAAATCAGTGAGTAAATATCGTAATTAATATTTGTGCAACTGCGCGAAATATGCAGGTCGCGGTCGTTTAGCAAATAAACTAGCATGAAAAATGAGCGATAATTAACAATACCGCATACACCAAACTGCGCTTTATCAACAACGCGAGAATTCGTAGTTATTCAAATTTCTGTCTCTTTCTGTCTATATTTAGAATATAACATATCCTTATTTAAACATCGCTTAATATGTTAAAAATTGGTGGTACTCGCTCAAAGATTTATTTTAAATTATTATATGCGCAAAAAAATACGCAATGATATTAAAAGATAAATATGTGATTTAAATTGATATAATGCAACGTATATTTTACCGTATAAACGTTGAAACGTAAGATTTATTCCATATTTCGATATTTCATAATTCTGTTTCAATTAATTTTCGATCAGGCATTGTAGGTTTGACCACAAGAGGTTTACACGTTGTTTTTTATTGCGCGCTAATTATTTAATCAGCACTATTTCTCTAAATCGATCGAAGCAATATCGCAACATAAAATGGTAGTTAAAAGGTTTTTTAATTACAATTGTAAATCGCTCGCAGCGTGATGAAGGGTTTCATGTACGCCAGAGGGGCTGAACAGGCCGATTGTTCGATTCATCGAATTAACAATCAGACGCGAATACAATGGAACTTAATAAATCCGTATCGAGAAGCATCGAGTTCTAACGAGACACGGCTCGAGAAGCCGATTCGCACAAAGATCTGTACGCGCAATCTCGCGATAAAATTAATCCGTTTTCGATTTACCGCGTGGAGAGACGTCGCGCCGGATGATCCGCCGACCATAATCAAATCTCGCCGCACTTTTCTCCCCGGCCATTTTTCGTCCTCTCACAGGACGGCGCGCCGTTACGATTTAACGAAGCTTTAGAAAAGTTGGAAACTTTCGAGAACGCAATAAATCTGCCCGGTGCGTTCGCCTTAACGAGCCGGTCCGCGAGCTTTGCATAAAATTTCATCTTGTTCGTCACGGTGGAATTAATCCTCTTTGCCCGATCGTACGTGGTCGTTCGTCTTTGTAGCGCTAGAATCGGTTTTACGAGGGCCCCGTGTCAGGATCTCGTTAATTAACTAGTTAAAAATGAAAATTAACTAAAGCCAACGAAACGCATAATTAATATTTTTTTTCCTATTGCGTAACTTTTGTCTCGAAGACTAAGGCGGAATTTATTGCGCAAGTTCTTTCTTATTATATTTGCGTCACATTACGCGTCGATGCTAATAAATAAATGTTTACGAACATTTTCCGATTGCCTAGTTGGTGTAATTCAGGTAATTTCGGTAATGATGTTACAATTACGCGATCGACTAATAATTACATTTAAAGAGACCGATATTACATTAAATCGCGTGTTCCGAGCGGCACTTCGAAGGGCACATAACTATGTAGCATCCGATTTGCGATACGCATACGCACGCAGCTATCGCATTAATTATCATTTTTATATCCATTTGAATTTCCAATAATATCGAGTGGTTTTATTCCGAGCCTAGTATAAGTGGGAGAGAAAGAGAGAAAAGAGAGAGAAAGAATTTGGATTCGAATTAAACCATTTAAATCACAAGCAAAATTGTACAATCGTCATTTACAATCATGTTTCAGTTGTTTCAACTCGTCAACTTAAATTTAAGAAAATATGAATCACGTGATAATTTATATGCGGCAGAAAAACAAGAGATTCATTTGTGGATAATTCTTCCTACAATTATTTTAATTCTTATCTTACGTGTATTGCAATACAAAATAGATTAACGGAAAATTTTCGATAGGAATAGATATCTATACAATCTATATAATTATTATTTATAGCAGCAGCAAAATACGTTTATAACGTATAATAGAAAAAGAACTCGCTAACTGACACCGAAAATGCCATTATCCGCTCACAATTATTAATAAGACAAGATACTCATATTTGCGATTTACTTCCAACATCGTTTTATTACGCAGACAAACGCTTCAGTACAAAATAATTGTAATGTGAAATTAACAAATTGTTAATGAGATAGTTCGACTGAATCGTTTCTCTGCGCAACGTTACTTGTAATTTTATTCGACAACAATATTTTACGATCGTCTGAACCGCATCGAATTAACTCGCCAATTATTTACGGTACGTTGAAATTAACACAACAATGGTTCTGACGTTCAACGAAATATCGTTGTAATGAAAACTAGCGTTCATTTATGAAAAGACGTTCCGCGAGGCTCAGAATTCCGAGTCTTTAATCCACTCTCTCAAAAGGGCAGCTGCGACACGTTTGGCAACAAATACCGGCAATCCAATTTAAATTACTAATAGCGCGATTATTTATTCAATGCGTCGGTCTCCCACGGGGACTGCACTTTTACGAAATGTTCAAATTCAAACGCCGTTAAGCTAAAGGAATCTAGAGGGAAATACTTGCTTTTTTAAAAAAAATATGAATTTTTTCATTTTTTATGCCGCGAGACTACGTCTCAAGCGACGCCGGTAGCCACGCTGTCGTTCATTAATTATTAACCTGATTGCGCGAGTCACGTGGTGCTCAACCGCCGGCGGGCGTGACGCGGCTTTCCGAAGTTTTGCGAGGAGTGGATTAAGACGCCGCGCTCCCGCCGTCTGCGCGAACACGGGAGCGACACGGGCACTAACAGTCTCTGACAAAAACAGGATACAGGTTGCCGGCCATGCCATGGAGCTGGCTAGGAGCGGCGGCGCCATCGGCAGCTACAGCTGCAGCGGTCGCCGCGGCCGCGGTGACCCCATCGCCTGCAGCTGCACCGCTCGTCCTTGCACCTAGGGCGGCGGCGAGACGGAGGTACGGATTGAGTTAAGGATCCCCACCTACACGCGCGGCACCGAGACAAACGTGTTACATATGTTCAAACGATATGCATAAACAAGCACGAACACCTGAAACTACCCCGATCAACCCCTAACCAACCCCCACCTTCGTTATCGTGCGCGAATTGGAAAACGGCGAACGCGTTGAACAATAAGGCGGATCTAGACAATTTGAGATATCTCGCATCGCAGTAAAATGCTTTCGGTTCTCCTTGCTTTTTTCGAAGATGTCGAAAGCTCTCGACAAACGCGCAAGACGCCGAAAGCTTTTTATTATCGTGCACGATTGTTAAATTGTCTGAATCTGTGCGCGACCTAGTGTTCAAAAGTGCGCTTTTTTTGTCATTCGGAGACCACGCGATTGCTTCGTTCTCGTCGCTCGTTTTCGGTGTAATTAGGTCGATTTGAAAAATTAGGTCGCGCTCGGCAAAAATTCCCGTCCAAGGTAATTTTCAAGAGCTTTACGTACGAGCTTCCCATCCGATTTTGCTCTGTACGCTTTGCGCGAAAAGAATGTCTTTTTCAGGTCTCCTTGGTCGATGCCAGGCGAGTAATCCGCGAAGCGAAGCTAAAATTCCTCATTCGTACAAAAACGCTGCGTGTCGTAGGAAATAATATCGCGTATTATATATTTTTTCGTTTGCGCATTATCTACCCTATAGATTTTACAGAACTTGCTTAATTTATTTGTACATGTTACAATTTAATAATTTTTAACCGTACGTAGTCTTACAATATTACAGTAGTGTATTTTAAAGGATTGTTTTTAAAGATTATTATTAGGTATTATCGTGTAATATTGCTTGCAATGTTTAAAGTTTTATTAAACGGAAGCTTCAGAGCATCGGTTGAATGAGTGCGAAGAAATTACGTGTTGGGTCGATCAACGTTCTCGAAGTGCATCAGCGGGTTAATCGCGCCGCGGCCGATGTTTTATTTTTAATCATCGGAATATTTCTCCCCGGGGAGAATAGACTCCATTATGATTCCATTATGAACCGCGGCGAATCGCGCAATATCCGCGATTTATTTATACAAGACCGGCGTACAGTGATGTGCGTTTTCGATTCGCGCCGGTTAACTCGTTACGGCGAATTCACCGTGGGACAGTATTTTACACGTGTTATTCTTATCGTACCGCACGTAATACCGCTACGATATATTCCGCCACGGTTTTCCGCGTGCTGCGGAATTTCGCGATCTCCCTGGCAGATCGCCGCGAAACCGATATCATAAATTCAGTATCGAACGACCGCGGGCGCGTGTCTGACGAACGACCACCCTCCGTATCACATCCACCCTTTCTCCCTCTTTCCTTTCACCCTCTCGTGCATTCACTGTATCTCTTCTTTCTACTACTTGATAATTAATGTCGCCACCTTCCTCTTCTCGGTGTATTCGTATCGGCAGTGTAGCACACAGAGTGGAAAGAAACCCCTTGAATATTCACTTGTGCACGAACCGCAAAACCACCACCCGAATGCTCCGCCATGGTTGTTGCATTGATGCTAGTTGAACGAACACAATACTGTTCCTTCCTTCCTCTTATACATGTGTATATATATATATATATCGTTTCTTTCCTTAGGGCACGCATATATACATGTATCGATGTTTTCCGCCTAATTAGTCAAACTCGATCGGCTGTTTAGGAAGCTCTCGTTTCAGGCGAATGGTTGATCTGTGGCCGGAATAATCGCATGGATTTCTACTAACGTTTCCTATAACCGGACTTTAAAGTAAATTTAATAAGCAATTAAAGTTCTCGATATGAATATCACAATATAATATTAATGTAAAAGAAAATTAACATTGAGTCATTTTTAAAAAAGGCTAGAATAATGTATCTAAAAAAATTGTATAAAATCTGTCGAGCGGCGAAAAAATTTTTTCTTTTATGTCGTATAACAATTGGTATTTACATATTTACGATCGCGTGCAGATGCAAATGGATTGAAATACATACGAGATGGAAACGTTCTAGTTCGCGGGTGCAACTGAAGGGTTAATATTTAATTCGTAAGCTCATTGGTTTCCGATTAAACTTGCGAGCCGACGAAAAGTCCATTTGTTTTGCGATAGTCATGCGCCGAATTTACAACGTGCGGTTCAACGGGAAACTTTTGTTATCGCGAGAATTATATTTGATGGCGTGGACGCAACGTACGATTTCGAATAAGGGGCAGGTCGGGGTTAAACCGACGATGGCGTATTTAACTTTTTCATTGTTCGCGAGTGTAATCTCTCTGCTCTTCGCCGGACACGTTATCGCCGGACCATATTTCCATAAATTCGGATTTTCTCCGGGCCGGCGTGTCGGGCGGTCTGCCACCGCGTGCGCAGTCGATTAATTAATAGCCGCTAATTGGCGTGTCACGCGCACTCGTAAAATTTGGCCGAAGACAGCAATCATTCGGCATGGTTGGCTTTTAAACTCATATCCGGGATGAATCGAATGGTCGTCGCGCGTGTTGCATTCCCAAAATGTCAGAGTGTCGTTTACGAACATTCTTTTTCAAAAATATGTCCCTCGCTTACTTTGATTTAGAGTAAAACGTGGATATATCGAAAACGGGGATTGCGACAAATTGTCTCGCATCAACTAGAACAAAATGACAGCAATGCTCTTTATTTTCAAAAAGTTGACGCAGAAGAACGGACACAACGGACCATTGAAAAATTCATACAAAAAATCTTTCTCAAAATCAAAGAAATATTTCTCTCTATTAATTAAAGAATTTACAATTTTGTAGACGCGATCTAAATGGCGTGTTTTAATCACTGAAGTAGATACAAATAAAATCTATGGAGTGTACGTATTTATATGCCGGCAATATTGGTAATTGCACTTCTGTGCCACAGATCACGCGAGCCTGTAGGAAAATGGAGTTCACGATGCGATTGTAACATTGGTCCCCCACACAATCCACCCTCCTCTTTTTTGGAATGTGCCTGCTATTTATGCATCACGCTCTTGTTCTTGACCCGCCTTTAGATAACCGGCGATCAAAGCCGACCAATTAACCACCTCGTTGTTGATCGTTAACTTACGTTTTATGGTTTGCGCTAACATCACGCGCGTTACCTGCACAGTAGTTGTCTATTGAGGATGCTGTTGATGTGCTGCTCGTATAATTGAATTCACTAGCCTAACAACAGTGCATATGTTTAGTATGCCTTGTATCGGTATAATTTTGATTGTCAGCACTTGAAGAGATATACATTTTCATGATTGTTTTATTTATTTAGAAAAAATATACGAAATAATTTTATGTAACAACGTCATTTCATTCATGACTTACAATTAAACTTTCGGCTACTTGATACAAATTTCATTATATATCTATATTCTAAATATACATATGCTTACATGATCAGTATATGATGAGTAAATAAGTAGATTGTAATATAAAAAATTTTTTTTGCATTTTTTATTAAAAAGAATTGAAAGAGATTCATTCTTTTAACAAACTTTATTCTCTTCAAGGTGAATTTTTCGAGGCGTACCGTGTATATAAATGAGAAAGCACTTGTTAAATCGCTCCATCAGCAGCTGATCCGAACGAGATGACTGGTGCCGATGAAAAGGTAGGCAGAATCGTCAGTTTTTATTGCTCCATCTTGGACCAGCCGGAGATAAAAAGGATTCTTCCCATCGCTGAGTTTGTTTTCCCAACTTTTTTTTTCTTGTCAGATATGTCGATAACTCAACGTCATTTGTCGTTTCCGTCAATACAACGGCTATTCATTAAAGTCACTATTCATCCATCAGGGTTACCTATATGGTTCTTCCGATCACATCATCTATCAACGCTCAAAACAAATTAAGAAATATCTCAGAAATATAATCCGTTATATGATAGCCCGATAAATCATTTACTTTCTGGTAGATCGTTATCTAATGGTATTGATATCCCAGTCTAGCGACGCTACAGTTTTTGTTCTAATTCTTCTTATATCTCTGCAATTTCGAGAACTATTTTTTAATATGTATAAAAGTAACGCTAATGCTTTCATTCTGTAAATTATCTGGAATCAAAGAACATTATCTTGTACGCTTTCTCTGTCATCTTTCGATATCGTTCTTAATTCTTCATCGTTTGGCAATCTGCGAGATTGCCGATAATGGAATCTCGATTATTCTCCTCTGGAAATACAAGGATATCGGCTAATATTCCATAATCTCGTCGAGATTCACCGAGTGAAGCTCACTGCCGCGAATCTGAAATGCATCACCGGGCGAGAAAGCCCGGCAGCCACGTTGTGCACCGTCAGCTTCCGGAGCTGCGCATCCGCGCGCGGTCTTTCTTCCCCTTACGAAGGCTGGCGTCGATCATGCAGCCGGCAGCTGCTCCACAATATGGATGGATCGAGTCGTGACATCCACGTCGCCGTCTATTCAACTCCATCGGAAAAATATTCCCTTCGAAACCTCTGTGGACCAGACCAACTGAAAAACAAGCCGATCAGGTTTGCTGAGTATCTTACATTGACGTTGCGTTCTTCGAGCTTTTTACGCTCTTTCTCATCTCTTGTTTAATTTGGGTAGATTCACGCGGAAATGTCGATTTTCATCGAGATATAACGCAGCTTCCGGCACCGCTTTTTATCGAAGCTTTCAGGATTTTAAATCGATCGCGCGAGCTCCGCTTCGAAGAGAATTTCAATTGCCACCCGTGGAAATCGTTCTTCTATTTACGGTATCCTCCGAAAGAAATTGTAGCGACCCGTCGCGAGCAGATTGCAATGATAAAACGCATCGAAAAATTGATCTACTCGTAAAGGAGCAGTTTCTTCAAGATGAATTCCGTTTCTCTGAAGTTTCGTTTCTTTCCCTTCGAGCCATTCCCGAGTGTCAAATGCAAGCGGAGCGGAGGAAGTGAACTTTTCTATTTTCGGTTTTGCGAAGTTGCCTTCGCTCCACCACATCCTCTCTTTTCTTACGCCGCGAGGTTCTCCGGTGTTTTCCGATGTTCGTATTTACTTCTCGGGCGCAATTCCCCAAAGCCAATCTTTGATAGGAAGAACAAAATTTCCTGCTCGTGCCGCAGCTTCTCTTAGATTGAAAGCTTCCTCTGCACTGGCAGAGTCAGATACGTTTGTCGGTGAATCGTGCTTGTTTTTTGCTATAAGCGTGTGCTATATGCACATCAAAAAGGGGATCTTTTATTCCAACTATCACTGTTAAATTCGTAGTGTCAAATTAAATTCAATTTGAGTTATTTTTAACTATTCTATAGATCGTCATTGCTCCTACTCAATATGTCGTTAATTCGACATTTCGACTTGTTTTAGTTAAATTAACGACCAATATATATGTCATTTTGGCACACACATGGTTAAAAAAACAAAATGTTAACCATTGTTTTAAGTTAAATTAACAACATATTGAGTAGGAACAGTGGCGATCCAAAGAAATTAACAGTGATGGTTAGTTACTCTTTCCTGTCTTTTATTATATGCACCTCATCATTAAATTTTTATCGACATTGGCAAATTTCGAATTGACTTTTTGATCATAAAAGTTTAATAATAAAACTTGAACTTTTGAGCAGAGACTAAATAGTAGATACACAAATAGTAAAACACAAATTAGTACTGAACAAATACTTAATTAATGATGAAAATCTTGTTTTTTAGATAATTAAAATATTTAAGTAATAGCAAATAACAAGTTTTTATTAATTTTCTGAAAGAAAGAATTTTGATTATAGAAATTTGACAAAAAAACTTGTTATCGAAATTTGACAAGATGAGGGTGCGATATGGTAATGTTCCATCCCACGAATGGGAAGAGGAAACTCAGTCAAACGACCTTATTGCGATTATAAAGATCAATATTGCGCTTGTACGAGTTTGCCGAACGTGCTGACTGATCAGCGAATAAACATTTTCTAGGTACTCTAGAAATTTTTTACTCCGTAAATTCCCTCGCGATAGTGAAACGTTCGACGAGCTAATTCCCAGGCGGAATATCGATCCTAAGTCTCGTAGCCGGGTATCAAATCAAGCCGCGAACCTCGTCTCGCCGGCTGTCGATGTGCGCCGCAGTTCCTCGAGGAGCAACCTGGAGTCCTCGGAGTGGTCGATAGCAACATAAGTCTCCAAGGTAGGCGACTTTGTGTAATCGTGCATGTGCGCGCGTGTCGCGTGTGTGTTGTTGCAGCTGCGGCGCTTAGAGGTGTCGCCATACAACGCGGTCGAGTAGGAGCGGCTAGGGCGACTTTCCCGGCCAGCGCGGCCGCGCTGGCACTGGCCAGGAATCCGGGGCCACTTGCAACTGCAGCTGCTGCCCTACATCCCTTCGCACCAGCGTAAGTATCCCGGTCCAGGTCAGGTTGCGTCTAACCGGCGCGGCGGCCAACCGGACAGAGGTATTCCCCGTACTCGAAGGTACTCTGTTAAGCGGCATTCTAACGGCGGCTAATCTTAAATTAAATTGGATTATATATGTGGCATCTCGTGGTAGTTTAAGACGATGAATTGGTGGGAGATACCACGGTTACTGCAGCGGATCGATGTGATATCGCACGTTACGGAAGCTGTGAGAGTCCGTTGACTTGTCACTACGATCTTATAGTCTACGCTATGCTTTTTTTTTTAATAAAACGCCGTCAAATGCCGTTGATAGAGTATGTATTCCTACGAGAACACTTCTATACATGATCGGGACCGGCTATTTTAAAAGAATATCTTATCTATGTTCTGTGTTGTTTCGTATCCTTTGTACATATCCTTTTTCTTCTTGGTGAAATATCTCTTGCAGCGAGTAATCAAGAGCGCGCCTCGAAAATACTTTCGCGTTACGAAACTTTCGCGAGGGTTCGTCGAGCGATAAAAACGGACGTGTGGTGTAACGACGATAATTAATTTACGTAGCCAGGGTGTGGAAGAGGTGCGTGCGTCGTTAAAGTTTCGAAAGACTTTTTCGCGAGAGCCTTTTTCTTAACGATCGGTACTTACGTAGTTAGCGTGATTTATATGCCACTACTTCTTCCATGCGATAAAGTTTAAGCTGTGAGTTTAAACGTTAGATCGCGTTCTTCGACTAATTATGTTATTTATCTTTGATGCAATATATATATACTTTTTGTCTAGATCTAATCTGATCGAAGGATCTTTTTTCATCGTTAAGTATACAAATTACATTTTCGATAAATAACTTATTGTTAGCGATCGGATTGAACAATTCCTTTTTACCCTTTCCCACATTCTAGCTGCATATTAAAAATTTAATTTTCCACAGATATTAATGATCGTCGGTATAAATACCTTTAATGATTCGCGGCTCGACAATGTATTTAAACTGTATTGCGAATGGGGGCAGTATCGTCGAGTATATACACTCCATCACTTTATCGCGCGTCGAAGATCATCGAGTGATATTGAAAACGCCGATCGGGGAAATTACTCGCTGCAATGAGTTGCTGCACGCGCCGCTCGTTAAGGCTTTGCCTGTCAGTCTCACTGCGTCTGCACTGCATGTCTACCTTGCCAAACCCATCTCCCGCAAACGCCCGTGTAACTCCGCGCACAATGCGGATTATAATTTGCGAGAGAAACGCCCGCGGCTCGCTCGTTTCTCGCTAAATGGAGACTTAGAACGAGCGGGAAAACGGGAGACGGTCGATTGCTTCCCCACGAGGATCAAAAGGGAGACACCCAGGGAAAAAAAAGATTCGATTCCGCCGAGCTGCACTTTGACCGATTAGAAGATTAAAACGCGATTGTTGGATCAGCGCGGATTATCATGTCGCGGTGATCATGCGCGTTTTTTTTTTTGAAAATCAAAAATCGGTTGCAGGATATAGGCACTTTATCTTTTTTTTTTAACTTTTTATCATTCCGGATTTTTAGGAGCAAGCATTCGCGTCGAACCGTCAATCGTTCGTTCATTTTAACGTTACGGAATTGGACATGGCGTTGGCAGGAATGAAAAATTTGAATACGGACGAAAATCAATCTTTGAAGCCTGTTACATCGATGCACGCCCCGGCCGCGAAATCGGATTTGTCAAACCCAATATCTACATATATATATACGTTATGCATTTTAATTTAACGCCTGTGTCGTTTCATTTGTAAGCGCAAATTATTAACGTGAAACAGATTATAAAAAAGTAAATGACGTCGTGTTTTATCTTGAATTCGCGCACATTACATCTAGAACAAAAAGAAACAGGTTTTTCTTCTAAATAAATATAAAATATACTTCGTGAAATATTCGTATAATTTCAGGAGTGAATTTTGTGTGTTCAGAAGTGTATTTTGTCTACAGAGAGGTAACGAAAGCAATTGAAAGAAATAGCTCAATCATAAACATATTTATTCTATGTGATTTATTTTCGAGTTCTGGTCGTTTCGGTGTTTCAATAATTTTTGGCATAAAACTCGGTATGAACTGGATCTAGTTATTTAGCATATATATTGTCCCATCGACTTCAAATATCTTATTGTCTGCTTGTAAATATTTTTATGATGTTTTGGAAATCAGTCCGTTTTTTAGAGAAGACTTATCGATAGTTTCTGACATATACAATTCCGCCAGGTAATTTATATTTGCAATGATAATGGTAGTGATGCAAAATGATATCGATTTTGTTTACACTTACAAAGATTTGTATAACGTAGAAATGGTGTATATTTTTGCTGAAATCAATACTAACAAAGCGGGAGACATTTACGTGCAGCTTTATTCCAATAAAAGTTTGCCAGACATATACATACATATTTCAAGTAATATACCGTCTTCGATTACTTATATTTTCCATGGACGTAAAAATGGATTTTCTATGAATCGAACCGTGTGAAAGACACTAAATAAAATCGTAAACACACATTTATAGGTGCACTTTTTTATCATTATCGGTACATTGAATTCACTCCTGAAGTTACGTTCGCTTCCTGAAGTATGAAATATCCTCGTTACGCTAATTTTATGAAATATCCCGTATGTGTATGGCGTGATAAGTAATAATACTTCTGCGATTTTAACCGCAATTTTTTTCATTCCTGACAATGCATAGTGAAAACGAAGCGTGAATTCGCATTCCGTTAAATCAACAAGTCTTTTTTTCTCCGGGTCTTTCAAAACAAGATTATTACTTACTCAAGTTAAATAGACTTTTAACAACGATCTCTTCCAACGAGGATAATAATGGGAGCGAGCTACTCATAAAACTAATTCCATTGCGAATGCTTCTGTGCAGATGCAATATAAAGCAATCAACCTTTTCCTCGGCATAATTTATGATCTTCGCGCATAAAACAAACTTCGCTCGCGTAGTTCGCGGAGGACAAAGTTTATCGCCTCTGTCGTTCTCCATTATCCTGCAAAGCGAGATTATCGTATTCCAGAAATAAATTTCCAATTTTATTCTTGACCGAACGCAGTGTTTAATACGCGACGTCTATTAAACGAGCGTTGTGCATTATTGAATCGGAAGATTAAAGGTTCTTTGAAGTGGCAGCTTTTAACTGAATGTCCCTATCGTATTCAATATTGAAATCTTTATAAATATTTTACACGCAAAATATGGGGGCCGTTGAATTTACAAAATACGTTATTTTTTTTCAAAGGAGATATTTATAATGAAAGGTATTGAATCTTTTTAAATGGAAATAATTCGGACGCGCGGTTGTAAACGTTAATTACAGAGAGAATCGTAAAATCAGAAATTCGGTAATCCCTACAGGCACATTGGCGGACAAGCGGATAAGCCGTTCGTACTCATTGGTGGTTTTTATTTTTGCAGTGTTTACTACGACCCCTTCCTCGCGGCTCATGCAGCGACGCAGGATCCCAACTACAGGTTGCAGGTGAGACATTTCTCGATTTTCACTAATTCCCGCGCGGACAATTATTTCTCCGCTTCCGGTGCACGCGACCGCAGGGAGAGCTGCGGCTATCGAGACACGGAATACTCGAACGAGTTTTTAATTAAATCGAAGAACACAGCGAAGCGCGCGCGGTTAAATGGAAACGGCGCGATAATCAATCACGTCGCGATTGCCGACTGATAATCGGCTATTAATCGGAAAACAAACCCTCGCGAGCGTTGACGCGTTTTCATTATGTTGCGCTACACGGACGGGACATCGAGCGGACATAATTAATCGGGCAATCGGCGGACCATCGCTGATGGAATCGATACAAGTATTTGACGCAAACTTGCAGTGGTATTCCGACCATGTGTATGATTTGATAAAATTTCACTGATAGACTTTCTTCATAAATTTCCTTTTGCGGACTATTTTTTAATACTACTTAAAGAAAAAGCATTTGTTAGCGAATTGTCAAAGTCTAAATATCTAAAGAATATATATAAATATATTATTGTAATAAAATCTATACCTGCATAATTAATAGAGAAAGGCTTCATTATTTTTTTCCTAAAATTTATTTTCAAAAATTGTAATTACGTTTTATTACATATTAAAAATATATCTCTTTGCATTTTCTAGAAATAAATTGACTCGAAATAAATGTAATCAGAAATAAACTCGATGGTAGTAAAATATTTTTCATAAAACTGTATTAGTAATCGTGTAATATTTAAAAGATTGTAAAAGACTCGTAATATCACAGCCGTTATTAACCGCCTTTTTACAAGCCCGAAATATTCTCGGCGGTTCGCTCGAAAGGGCAAACGGAAAACGCTTATTCGCACGTGCACCGGAAGCGGAATGCGGCGCAGTATCTGTAAGACGAGACAAATGAGCGCAGAGATTTTGACTAAAGTTCGTAATCTCTTGGTGGACCCGTTTAGCTGGAATGGCCTCAAGCAACAGCTGACGTTAGTTGACACACATTTTGCCAGGCTTGCACACACGAGAGAACGCCGAGAGAGAAACCGATAACAATTACACCATCCCTATCTCGCGTTCTACATTGTCCTGACCATTCGCCATTCTCATTGTATCTCATTTTTCGCCTGTCTCTTTCGTTCTTTTTCTCTTTCTCTCTTTCGTTTCATTCACGTAAAAATTCCCGATGCATCCGACGGCACGATTGATCGAAAAAAAGTGAGCACTACTAACCGTCGAGATGATTATTTCTGCCTCGATGATGCCGTCTCTCTAACACCATTCCCGCGTGAATGGATTTTACATTTAATCACATTCTTTGACATTAGCTTTTTGTCAAAAAACAACGAATCTCAACACAGCTATAGCTATAACAGATTATTGTTGACGACGGACAGCGTTTCTAATTATCTTATCTCTAATCGCGGTATTAAGAAATCATCCTTAATAAGAAATTTAGTTTAGTGAAAATTATGTCGAAAATTAAAGAAACTTTGAATGAATTGACAAAGGAGAATAATTTGATGTCAAGTTTAAGATTTTAATTTTGCAAAAACATAGTAATATAAAGAATTAATTTCTACTGTATGTTTTTAATGATTAACATTGCAGTTTTGTGAATAATATAATTGTTTTTTAACATGTATTGATAGAATATCTTCGCAGATGGAACTTTCAATAAGAAAGAAAAAGAGAGCAGTGGATTTTAAAAGCTGCACTTTAATATTAAACGTTTCGAACGCACTACATTATCGTGTATAAGTAATTATCCGATTAGTTTGTGACTTTTTTAGGACGTACAACTCGAGATCAAATTCACGGTTTCGTTTATCTGAGAGTACTCTGCCATCTTTAACTACGCGGCATCTTGTTGCATCTTGTTGCCTAAATGCATCTTCATCATGCACCATCTACCTTCGCGTCCTCTTTGTCCCTATTTTTCCCTCTTTATATTCTTCTCCCGTCATCTTTTGTAATTGTTTAAAAGGATGATTATATATTAATCGACGATATATAATCGCGGGGATGAAGTGAAAAAAAGTGTCACTGGATGGTGGATAACGCTAATGCGCGTCGATCAGTACAGACTTTCGCGTTTATAGCGGGAAAGGGGGGGGGGCTTAACTCGCTTAAAACGAGGACTTAATTCCCTCGTGTAAAAACTCGAGCTCGAGTTTCCGCCGTCCGGTATCCTTCCGGAATTTCTTTTCAGGTTTGCCGTTTGTGTTTCAGGCTAAAGCGCCCGCCCTGGAGGTAGGAATTAAGGGTCCGCCTGTTCTTCTCTCGTCTTCTCTCCGTCTGTTTTATCTATACACATCCCTTTTTCTCTCTTTTTCTTCTTCCGTTTTATTCAGTCTGTTCTCTCTTTGTTCTTTTCACGTTTCCGTTTGTTCGCAAGATTGAAGTGCTCACCGATTGTCGGCGACTACTTAGTTAAACGTGTTCCCAATCCGCTCTTTGCTAAAAAAAAAATCCTCCCTTCCATGAAAATCTCGCTGTAACTTTTCCTCCGATGGAAGGTCGTTTAGGGGAGCTGTAGAAGAGTGTTTCAGCTGACGAGGTTTTTCTCCTCCGACCATGTTGCGTTTCTTTTCTTTTTTTTTTCTGTGATCCTCGATTGATATTAGCGTGAAGACAGCATGTAATGTCGCCTTTTACAGTCAGTAGAGCATGCGTCGCACAGACCTAGAATACGTCGTAGGAGGCCTATAAAAGTGGAGCAAACATTTTGTGATAAATGCACGCAGTTAAGTGTGTCGTTTGGAGTTCCTCAATTTTGAGGGAGCTTTGTATTATGCGGGCCAGTAGACAAGTGGCGTAGGCAGGTTTCGTGTGATTAGAAAGCTACGCAAGGTAGATGGTAGCCGTACCATGATTCGTACTTTAATTATATGGTGTTGTAGCTAAGTTAAACGCATCACGGTGAAAGTATTTCTTAACAATTAATAAACTACGAAAATCAGGGATTTTTAATATTTAGCTCAAATTCAGGATTTTTAAATACGATCGGAGATTCGTATTTTAAAAGAATGCTTCGATTATAGTGGAAGATATTCAGATACGCGACTTGTATTTTATTACATTGCTGTATCACACATCGATATAAATATCGCGGAAAAAAGAAGCGAAATAAACTTTAACGACGCGTCTAGAACTTATTTTGAAGATCGACATGACGTAATCGGTTTTGGTTAAATAATCTATCTCGGGAGATTGTCTTATACTGAAAATGTGCCCATAAAACTTGAGCAAATGATACGTATATCATTTGCTCATACGTATATCATATAATACGGTCGGAAATACAAGCCGGTGAGAGAGAGAGAATATCAAAGCAAAGACCGTTTTGCAATTGTGAATTAACTGAGCAATGACCATTTGTTGGACGCATTATACACACGAGTAACTACTTTATGAGAGGGTCGCTCTCAAAAGTCTTCCGATATTACGACGTTACTACGGGAATGCCTTGTTATGAATGTCGTGGCGTCAAAGTATATCGCTCCAGGAATTTTCATGTCTCTTGTAAAGAAATTTATTATGAATATATCGAAAGATCGGAGCGTTACATCGCGCCAGGAATTCTCGCGCAAATTCTCGAGAAAATTCAGCTTTGGAAGATTCAAGCAACGATATTAAAATAATATAAAATTACTCTATTGGTTCTATCTATAGAGAATTAAATGAATTTTATAATTAAATGAATCTTCTTTATTTGTGAACGTAAAAAATTCAGAATATAAACAGCGTAAAAATTACTTTCTTGTTACTATCGTATAAGCTATAAATCGCTTATCGGGCGGAAACGAGAGTTAAATAAATCGTTGCTTTATCGATGAGTGTAAAAAGCGAGCTTAGTAGCGAATCGTGCACGTAAATAATAATCAAGAGCGATTAACGGGACGTTAATTGGCGCCAATGGGAAAACGGGATTTTCGTGTCCGGCGAAAATTCGTGATCGGAAAGCGTGAAGGGTGTCTTCAAACGAGCTGGGTCATAAATTGTCCAGACGCGCGCGCTGAGAATTTTTCGCGGCTAATTTGGGCGAGCTTAATCTGCGAATTCGACGGCTAGCAAGACTCCGTCAGCCGCGCGGCATTTTCGTTGCCACCCACGTTTTCGTCGGTTGAGAAACCTCGTTCGTGCGAGAATTTACGAGCCGCCCGCGTAGCGGAGGCGACCCAATTGTCAACCTCTTCCTCGACTTTGTCGAGAGACTGCCGTAAATCAATGTCATCGAGGAACGCTCGTCATTTAACGACTGACGGGTTCATCCTAGCCAGATCCGCACGGGGATATTCGCGTGTTAAATGTCAACGGCACGAAACGCGAAACCGACCCATACATTTTAGCTATTTATACGAATTTTCTGCATTTTTTTTCCAAGACGTTAATCGTAAAATTTAAATTTAAAGAGTATCAAGAAAAAGCATATAGATAATTTACATAAAATGGAAGATATTTTCAAAAATATGACAACACTTGTCGCATATCTGAAATAATCTTCATAGAATTGATCCGCAGTTAAATCGCAAAATGTCAGAGCTAGATTTTAACACTAAAACTACCACCGCCGGTCAAATGAGCGTTTTTAAACTTTTGATTAAAAATTCTGCATTCAATGTTATCGCTTTTCCTCAATTGACTTCACGACTTTTTCTTAATATGCATATAATCAATTTTTCAATATCTATCTCTCTTTTTCTTTCGTTTCTTCTGATAAACATATTACCTGCATTCAATTGGAAAAAATAAAACTTTTATTTAAAAACCGGTCATTTGAACGGTTCGGTAAAAATAGGTATATATATATAAATTGTCAGTAGCTTTTGTGTTAAAGAAAAAAAACTTGCAATATATAATTATATTCTATAACTTTCCATAGAAATTTAATCTTACACTTTTACAATAATAATTTTACTTCATTTTATTTTATTATTCGTCGGGTATAGATCGTTCTACGTCCACAAAAAGACGAATAAATACGGTAAATATTTTCATATATAGCAGTCAAATGTGTAGAGTGAAACTAAGCAACATCGAGAAGTTTGAGTTCAGCTTTGGAAATCGCGAAAAGTTTGTGGTAGGGTTAAAGTGTTCAGCTTATTTAACTTTGATCCGATAATTAGTTCGGCCGCAGCGGTTTAATTTGCGTTCCTTTTTCAGGGGGATTGAATGCCGTATCCGCGAAATATTTCGAAAGCCTTTTCGTTAGCTTAATTGAGGGCTGCAGCTAGGTTTCAATCAGCGAATAACATATATATATATATATATATATATATATATATTATTCGCTGATTGAATATATATACAGATCGTGTGTTTGTATAGCGTAATTGGCAAAAGATGTTCTTGCCTTCTTGTTATCCATCGGATGTTTTGAATAAAAATTAGGTCTTTTATTTTTTGCTTGTTAGTATATATTTTAACGCTAATAAAAGGAACGCTAAAGAAAGGAGGAATGAAGAGATGGAAAATCAAAAGTAATCCAAAGAAAAATAAACCAATCTGCCTTTAAATTTCATAACTGCTATAGTCTTCAATTATTAAAATTGTATTAGACATGCAGAAATGCAATTTTTTGTTATCACAACGTGAAACGTTTGTTAATATCTACGAAAAAGTAAAAATGTTAGAGTCAACGTTACTAAAAATTTTATTAATAATAAAGTGCATATTAAATAACATTTTTAATAATAATAAAAGAACAAAATAACAGACTTAGCATATTCTTCTGTTGCTAATAAAATTCTAAAATTGATAATAAAAGCGGATTACACAATTTTATTCTCTTTGCATTACAGAAGATGTTATCTTTCATGCATCAAAGCGCTAAGTAAAGCTTACTTTCCACGACTTTCGTCACCGTTAGGATTTAATTGTTAAGCGTTTCACCTGTACCGCAATGTAAACAGAGGTTTCGAGTCTGCGGTTGCGCCGTTTAACGGGCTATCTCCGGACACGTACAGAAAATACGAAACGCGAGAAAGGACGTGATGCGACGCGAAAAAAAGTGCTCGCGAGTCCGACCGCAACGAGGTGCTGAATCGACGTAACTGCGTGATAAAAAGCTATAATCACCAGTTTCGCACGCGACAACAGGACCGTTTTTTGCCACGATCTCGGCACTTCCGGTCGGTTACCCCCGGAGATTGGATTCGCGAGAAATTATTGCCTCCTTGTTTCCGACGATATCTCATCGAAAGCGAGTCGTTGTGGTCGTACGCGCTGGAGGGATTACGTAATTCTCGCCGCATTAGGATCGAATCATCGCGAGGACCACGTCGTCGCTGCCCTTTGACGGAATCTCGTGTGTTTTCAACAATTCGAGAACGAAAATTCGAGGAAATCTGGTGGAGCAACTTGGCGCCTCTCGCTCCGCTTCCAATACGTCCTGTTTTCTTCCTGGTGGCAAAACAGCTCGCTCTTCGCGTTGCCCCCCCC